>JABXWE010045572.1:0-19455 GCA_014611495.1 Limonius californicus
ATAACCATAATAAGTTGATAATAGTTGTACATACTGTTCTGAATAACTAAGTATATTACAATTGCGTTTAAAAATATTTACAAGTTTAATCTAAATTTAATGTTTTTATTGTTTATTTCCCATTTTTCAATTACTTACTTACAGAAATGAGTAACTAATCGTTTCTTAACTAAAAGGTGGCCCTTAAATTCTTGTGGCATTTGTTCAAATAAATCCACAAAAGAAAACAGAATTTGGAAGAATCTTCTAGAATCCTTATAGATTAGTCATAAGTACTTACGTTGTCTGCCTTTCGAGTAGAACCGAATTTAAGGTATTATGAAGAGGTCAAGTAAAATAAGGGATTAACAATTCCCTTACGGTTGTTTAGTATTAGTAGTATATTGTGGGTTTAACAACGAAATTTAACATGCTGATAAGCAATAATTTTTCTATTTTATAAATAAAATGACAATACATGCTCTGTATCTCCAGGGGTTTCTTTCTTAAGCCATATTTGCTAAGCATGGGCAATGGTCATACTTAAAAAAAAGTTGCATCAATTTTCAATTAATAGTCCCAAGTTTAGTGGGTGCATCCTTTCCAATAATTATTAGGATATTTTATGTACTATACAAGGTAAAAGCCTTACATGGTACGGCCATATTCAAAGAATAGGTAACAACAGGTTGCCAAATGAGTCTGGCAATGGATTTCTGCAGAACAAGACGTGGAAGACCTCCTAGGAGTAGGAGGAAGGATGTGTAAAAAGCCGTGGACAGAAGAAGACTCCGAGCATGCGGGTTTCTGGACGAATATATATAATCCTCGAATCATGAACGGTATTAAAAAATAGGTCGTGTGGCAATACTATAAAGATATTTTATGCTGAGGTTAGGCTTCAATTAACTTAAAGTGAAAGGCAGCAGAAAGGTATCCAAAGTAGATTCCTCAATAGTAGCTGTAATTTAGCAATAGACTTTCAAGAATATTGGTTATAATCCTATAAAAGTAGCCAACTTTCCCAATACTGTTGATGTTGAAAAGTAATATGGCGTCTGCTCACTCCATTGTGATGAAATAAATTTTGCATTCTATTGCATACCAAAAAAGGTATTGATTTTTAGAATCATTTTTGACAAACATTGGGAACTATAAAATTCACAGTTCACGTCTAAAACGTTTTATATTTTTCCAATTTTTTATTCATTAACATTTTCCAAATTTTTATTCGTTTAATATTTGCGCTGCTGCGTGACCCTTTCTTTGCGGAAATGCTTTGAAGACTATTTTCTAATTCGTTGTCTCCTGAGTTTCTGATCTCTACATTGTGCGGTCTAATTAAATTTTATCTTTAGGGACTCTTCAGTTTATCGTCGAGCATTCCGTCAAGAGCTTTGAGTTGTGCACGCAGGTCTAGTTTGCCTTTTTCGAAGTGACATCATTATTTCTGGTTTTCACATCAGTTTCTGATAATGAAATATATAAGTGAAGAACAAATTTTGATGCTGATATTCGAGATTTTTGCACTTTTCACTCAGATTAGCTGTTTAAATTGATATTTGGTTTTAATATTTGTTCAACTTTATATGCTTTGTTCAGTGATTGTACTACTAATACCACTTTGATGTTCGGCATGTAAGTTTTCGATATTTTAAATCTTTAGTGAAGCAGTTCTAAAATTTGCATTATCCATGTACTTGGAAGTTAATAACTGCTTTACATGATCTATCAATTTTGTATATTTACCATGTTTGTTTCTATGACGGTATGTTGCTTTCATTAGTTGCTAGGCTTAACAAAACGGTAAGTAATTCACTTACTGTTTGCTGAACGGTAAGTATGTACAATGAACGTGTGTTTGTAAAACACCATGGAAAAAATTTGTTTCTATAAATTCTATAATTTATTATCAAATACCTCTATGATTATTTAGTAAAAGTGCGTGACACTTCGTTTATTTAAATTTGATCGTACAAAAATCGCTACAAGCATCATGAACGCTAAGGGTTTATTGGTCTCAAACAAAGCAGTTGTCTTTGACTAGTAAACTACCCTTACCGTTCTTAATACTTAAAAACTATTGTGTTAGCTGCCGTTCACTATCTGAACTTTATCTAGAGTCTGTATCGTTCGGATGGACGTTAAACTGTAGGCGTAGGTGTCTGAACTTTAGGCTGCCCAAGGGGGCGGTTTTTGGGGACGTGGTTGCTTTGCTACTACGTGTACTGTATCAGCACAACGACGACCGCTTAGCTGTGAAAATGTACATTTGCATCTTTTTTTCCGCTTTTATAAGAACTGAAGGAATTTTTCAGTTTAGTGAAATTTCAATTTGACTACAATTAGCTATTAGCTTGAAGCTCGTAGTATACAAACAGTAGCCTTGTAGCTGGTGTATGTGTGGTTAAGGTCTACAATTAATTTGCTTCAAAAGCTTGAAATTTATGTAGTCACTCCCAAAATAACTATTTTGTTCTATGTGTAAGGCTCAGTATATTTGTTTAGTTATCTTCGCTAAATGCTTCGGACATTCAGTTCGCTACGATATCATGCCAGAATAAATCTGTTAACTTCAAATACAATTTCAATAACAACAAGAATGCGATTTGTGGAAACCTTTATATGGATTACACTGTTGTACGGATTAGAGACATGGACTATAGGGAAAGCTAGTAAGGGAAGATTAAAAGCTTTAGAACAATGGTGCTACAAAAGTATTTTAAAAATAAGTCAATAAATAGTTGTAAGAAGAGTGTCGGAAGAGAACAACTATGGAGAAAAATAAATTGAAAAGTATAGACTGAATTTCATTGGCCATATTATAAGGAGAAATGGCGTGTTATGTACCATCATAAAAAGCATGATAAAGGGAAGAAACTCAAGCGGAAGGCCGCATTTACAATATTTGAATCAGATCAGATAATGGATGTTACCGACACGATTACCTATATAGAAATGAAAAGAAAATATAGCAGTAGGCAGGAATGGATGGCGGCTGCAAACCAGCTGTAGGGCTGGAGGATGCTTCGTCTGCTTTTCTATACTACTGTTATCCTTTGCTTTATATTCTAGAATTATATTACATACTTCCGTTAGTTTATACCTTATATTATGTCCATTTCGCTACATATATCTGTGTTTTCTTCTTCTGTATATTAAAATTTTATACGACAGTGTCGTCATCTACCTTGTTAAATTCTGACGTATACTGGACAGTAACAAAATATAACGAACGCTAACCTCAAATGTATGAAATCAAATACGTAACATTGTAGGCAGTATATTTTTTTATAATCAGGTTATCACGAGTCAATTTTGTTTGTTTACGAAAAAATCAGACTACATTTAAAATATGTCACATTATTTGCTTCTAGCTCAGTTGGAAGTCTGGGTATTTTCTGAGTAAACGCTGAATATTGACTTAGTTGTGATCTCATCTTATAAATATCATATTCTGTAACCCACCACGCTCAATTCCATCATCCATCCATCATTACCAATAGCAGGTAACCGCGGGGTCTTAGTGCCTAAACCTTTTTTGACATTTCTATCGGTAAACTGTATGTCTCCGGCACTTCTACTTTCGCTAAAGAGAAACACGTGGCAGGGAAGACTATGGATGCTTAGCAGTGGGACATAAAGCCTGTTAACTGACTTCTTCGTTTACCTGAGTAGACCTTGTTGTTTACAGATAATGCCGTACTTTACTGGGCGCAGTCGGTAAGAGTTTTATGGTTCACAAACCAATTTGGTTCATTGGACAGGCACAATTGACGTTACGTCTACGACAAACTTTTATTATTAGCATTATAAACAATGTTCTATGTCTCTGTCTTATTGAGCAATGGAGTTTGTGTCCGGTTTTTGCGTCCATGTCTATGAAACATTGGCATTGGTGCGAATGTATTTATGCGGTAGAAATAGTAGGATTGTTGTAGCAGCTCTGTTATCAAATCGTTGTTTATTTAGTTACCAACAATATATGTATAATTATATATCGGTACGAAAGTGACCTATACTAATATTAGACTTCTATTATTAACTTGGCGAAAAACTTATCGTCAGTCTAAATACATCAGTTGCTACTGAAGATGGTAATTTAGTTGGTGATATACGCATTTAGGTGTACTAAATATTGTGGTGGTAAGGGCCAAATCAAGATTCTGTTCACCATGATTGCCAGTTGATGTCAGAGATACTTTTTTTGTTCCAATTGAGAAGTTATGTCAAACGGCATAGGTTTCTTTTGAATTTGTAGTAGTTGTGCTCAGTCAACCTTCGGTATTTTGGTTTACTTCTAATAACCTATTTTAGAATAATAGCCCATTTATTAATTGTGTCATATTGTTTGCTGTAATATAGATATAGATCATATCCAAGGAAGGCCCCAAAAGAAAGGTCATGAAATGTATTGTAATATTTATTAGTGGATTATTGTTTTCAAGTGATATTTGTGAAAACATTAATGGCTCATATAATGTTTAATAATTTTAATTTCATTAACAATATTTAGAAACTCATTACACAAACACTGTGCTCATAATATGTCGTTAGGGAACAGTAGCCAACGGTATGTTTATGTGAATTTATTTTGGTCATATAGTAAATGTCATAATAACGTTGGAAACTTGTGAATTTCAAAAATGGACAAATTATTTTCTGGTACGTTAGTAAATATAAGCAAATCATGAATCTTTTAAGGCGATTCCTTCTTCAAGCTATAAATATTGTAAACAAGTTAAAGCTCCTGCGGTTCCCACAAATCTGAAATTGAAATATATTGAACGTGCGTATTTAGCAAAAGTGAACGCAAAAAAGTGCTAACCTGACTTCTCAAAATAACCGGTCGTTGTCGCTACTGCCATACAATTTATTTCAGGTAGTTAGTACATAGGTAGAAATTCCGTACTGAGTTATTTTCTGTAGTTTTCATTTTCTTAAACTAAATGTTCTAGAGCTTCAACTCATTCAAGAGGAATGTAAATGAATAGTTTTTACGACTGCCTTTATGTTTTCATAAGGGACGCCATATCTCGTATAAACCATTTCGGTTTTGTATCCACTACAAAACTGTTGCTGCAATTTAGGTATGCAAATCATATTAAATTGGGTTAATTTCGCAGGAAAACAATGTAGTATACATGTATGTCTGTATGCATGTTTATTTTAGGACAGCAGTAGATGCTTCATCTAGCAGTAATAATTAGAAGTTCTGTTTCAAGATCTAAAATTAGATAAAGAATCCGTGCTGTAGTAGACTTGGCCTATATTCTTGTCCTACATCAATTCTATGTCAAATGTTCGGGCGCCATAAGGATAGAGAAATGTTTCAACATAGGTGTGTGTGAGGTTTATTTTTAAATTTTAATTATCGTGGCAAATGCGAAAATGATTGTGAAAATGCATACGTATTGAAAGCATAAGCGTATCTTGGAACGCATTCACATCACTTAAACGACAGTCGTAAATTTTCTTAATTGTAGGTAAATGTGTCTAACGTATGTGTTCAATGATTGTTTCAACGTAGTACAGAAGTAATTTTCTCAAGGATTGTGTAATCCAGGCTTTAATATATGCGGAAAACTCAGATCTGTAACATACATTTTACACCAGTCGGGATTTTCTGCTTGCCAATTTATTCTTTGTACATATTTCTAAGAGCAATAAGCAATGTGCAAAATATGCATTACGATTGAGAAAATTTTACTCAGTTTTCTTAATCAGGGTATGGCAACTCGATAATTTAATATAGCTATGTTTTTTTCTTGAATACAAAGGGCATACAGTACCTGGACAAATATTAATACTATACGATTCTCTGGAGCATATTTTTCACTAAACCGTATAGGGTTTAACTTAAATGGCTTATACAGATAAACCTATCTGGTTTTTTAAATTGTGCTAGTTAAGGGTTAATGTTAAAGGCAAAGTTTAATAGCATTTTGGTCTCAACTTCTTAGTTTTTTAATAATTAAATAGTTTGGTGGTAGCTCAGTTGGCAGAGCGCTCGCTTTCTAGGAAAGCGTCTATTATGACTTGAGTGCGACCACTCGGCATTAGCACGCAGCGTATAAAAATCTTGTGCTACAACTCACCGTACACAATTTCCCATTCTGGTTATCAACCGTAGCATCCAAGTACTAAAAACCTTCGCTGCAATTTCTGTCCTTTGGATTCTACGTTAAATCATAGACCCCTCGAGTTTCTACCTTAGCACTTAGGTGAAACACGTAGCAGAGCAGAGGCCGGTGACCAGCAGTGGGACCAAGGGGCTGTTCACTGATGACACAGACTATGTTTCTAATAACTGTAGAAATTTACAAACCATTCTCCATTTAGAATAAACTGCAAATAAGTTGTTTGCATTGTGTTTTCGTTGCCAGGCAATGTTATTTCATATAAATTAAGGTATCCTGGAAATTATCCAAATCTGCCTCATAAATACCACAATAAATGCCTTAATTTTAAGGATACTTTGAGAGGCTACTGAAGTGCCTTAAAGGTATCTAAAATGTTATCTTATTGTCTTATTGCTAGGCTGATAAGTAACGCCTTCAACTCAATAAAATGAGATAAATTCAAAAATTAAAAAACCATGAAACGGAAAGTGTATTCTTTAAACTACAGCATTATTTTTCAATATAACCACCAGAAAAAAACTGTTGCGATCAGGTCTTAACGATGCTTAGAGCTTAGAATTGCCAAAATTTTCTAATATTAGAACGACGCCAAGACTGTAAGCAATTTTTCTTGTTTAGCATAATGCGCAGTTATCACAACTTAGCTCAATTGCTATTTTTCAAATAGGAAGACGTAATCCATGTCCTCTATTTTGGGTAAGATAAAGAAAGGAATATTATAAATTGTTGTCTACGAAAAATGCTGCAATAGGTCCAGGCCGGTTTGGAATCGTCTTTAGTTCAGGATGTAAATAAAACAAGATGATCAACGTTTTAGACCACTATGTGTGTTAGTAAATTGAACAAAGAAAACCTAAAATCTACTAAATGTACTTACAATTACAGTCAAGAGAGCTCAAGCTACCGCACTACCGCACTACTGCAGTCAATTCAGCGTTGTGGGAGCACCTCATCCAACCGTTGTTTAACTGAACCACCTCAAGTGCAATCCATTCAGAACCTCATATTAATTGTAATATCTAGAGAAATATTTTCCCATAAATCCTCCAAATTTAAATTTTTACTTAAAAAATATTTACTGAAAATATACAGAAATGTATATCGGGTACGAAACGAAAAGAGTAATAAAAAAATAAACACAAAGTTCCTATACAACAGTCAGAAGAACACTCCCAAACCTTACTCATCAAAGAAAGAATAGAAGTCAAAGAACAGGAAGATTAGAATATGGTAGTTTAAGAAGAATATATAGGCCTACAGGTATACACAACAACAAATATTTTAAAACAGCTAAAAAGAGAAAAATGTAGACTTTATAAAAAACGCTACTTAGAAACTATTTATGATAAAAACTCAGATGTCTACTTAGTATGTAAATGGAGAGACGATCCCCAAGAATGGATATCCTCAATACATAAAATAGGGGAAAGACAGAAATGTGGATATGACAGGGGTGTGACAGTTACATCAACATTTAATAGACTGATTGGAAGAGTAGAAACTACGGAAATAGTGAAGGTATAGGCTTTTGTAAACGAACTTGTAATCGAAGAGCTCACGAACAACATTTGTCGAATTGTTGAAGGAAAGGTACGAAAATGTAACTCAAACTTCAGCCGAAAGGGTGGTCATTTGTAGGAACAACCGAGAAGACACTTGCCAGATATTTCAAGTTCAAAATGGGACACCCTGTAGAAAATGAATACGCCATAATTAATGCCAAACAAAAGAAAAAATTTTGAGTTGAGCGATCATCTGTAGACAACATGTTTTGCATCAAACAGATAATTAAGAATAAAGTAGCTATAAGAAAAGACTTACATCTGCTTCTTGTAAATTAAACAAAATCGCAAGATGCCAATATTGAAACTGTAAGAGTTTGGTACAAACCGTACAGTTAGTTGTAAACGCACCTAGGGAACTGTACAACAAATTTATATCAAAAGGAGAATAGGAAATACTTATGAAAAGTATTTATATGTAACGGTTCTCCACTTTATTTAAAAAAATATATACAGAAAAACTCTGAACAATTGGAAGAAACTGTACTATGAAATTAATATTAACAATTATGTACACTACAGTTTTTTGACAGCCAGGTTATATTTTATTGTACCTGATATATTTTTTTTAATATAAAATATTCGACGCGAAAATTGGAAGGTGTATACAGAAAATGGGCGCGTAACATTAACACTGACAACCATATATCTCTGTATTACGAAGAATACTAATACAGACTAGTAAAAATGCACAGAAATGGGAAAGATATACATGAACTGTAGCGTGAAGATGAAATGGAATTTAGCGCAATAGTGAAATTACAAGTAATAGGGAAGTGGATTTGTACAATGCGTTGGCGAAGAGTATACTGACATATGCGCAGAAGTATAGAGTTATATATAACGGGTGCCCGGATTTCGTAGGGACAACATGGGTATCCTTCTTATTATTAAAGATCGAAATCTGGTTATATAGACGATGTTGCGCAGGTTTGCATGTTGATTGAAATTCCATTGAGAAAAACGTTAGATTCCGAATAGTTTAGAAATTATTTCAAAAAATCGTGATTTTTTAAAACGTCAATATTTCCGTTATTATAGATAGTATTAAAAACTTCTATATGAAAGTTATTTAGCTTAATCAGACAAAGTAAAATTCAAGACGGCGGTTTCCAAGATATCAATATACACTTTCTTATCGTAAATGGACGCCATATTGTTATTTAACATGGGTAAATAAAATTTTTTTCTCTTTTCAACGATGTATAACAACCTATGTCTGAATATAAATTTTAAAATATATTAATTGTTTTAATTCTAAATCAATTAGGCCGGAATAACAATAGATAATAATAAAACAAAATTTATTTATAACAGCAAACAGTAATACAAACTCAACTACAAAAACAATAATCCACAATATTAAATTACTCAAATAATCTACCATTGTTTGCATTGCAAAGTTGGCACCGTTTCTGAACACTATTAATTACTTTACGGATAGTAGTGCCGTTAATACTGTGAAATGCCGTAAGTACTGCTTCCTGCAATTCTTCAATGTGTTGTATGTAGGACCATAGACTTTATTTTTAACAGTACCCCATAAAAAGGTATCACAAGGAGCCAAATCAGGTGATCTTGCAGGCCAACGTACCGTTCCATTAGTTGCAAGTACCCTCTCATTAAATCGCTCATTTAAATAGTCCATAACGGCACGAGTATTATGCGAAGGACACCCATCCTGTTGAAACCACATCTGTCTAATAGTTTCTAGTGGCACCTCTTCTATTAGATCTTCGATCTCCTCTTGTAAAAAAGAGAGATACCCGTTAAACTACCATTAAAAATAATTGGGCCTATTAATCTATTATTTATTATGCCACACCAAACATTGAAACCGAATCTAACTTGGTTTCGAACGGGAAGAGTCAGCTGTAAGTTAGTTTGGGAGTAGTAATGCTTATTATGTCTATTAAACATTCCAGAATTGGTAATAATAGTTTCATCTGTCCACAAAATGATATTCTTGAAATTGGGATTTGCGTTCACTTGGCCCAAATACCAGTTGCAAAAGTGCAGTCTTCTTTCTGCATCTCCAGATCTAAATCTTTGAGGTGGTTTAAATTTATAACACTTGGACTTGTGTTTCTTCAAAATCTCTGAAACTCCAGTCTTTGGCACACTTTGGACAGATTTCTCTAGAAGAAACACACTTATCCACATTAACACAAGCTAAAACTAATTCTTCCTTTTCTGCATTATTCTTATTGTATAACTTTTGCCTTACTGCAGCAAACGAACCTAAATTTTTTAGCTTCCTGTCTAATCGCAATATCGTTTTGCGTTTAGATAATCACCTTTCTGGATATTGAGCTCTATATGTTTGACGAGTAAGTTCTACGTTCTTGTAGCACTTGATATACGTACAAAATACATCATATTTTTCAAATTTTTCTATTGTAAGTTGAAGTAATAGCACCGACACCACTAACAGGCACATATGATGATAAGCGTGCTTTTCGTTTTGAAACATAATTTCACAGATAACAAAAAACAAAGGTATTGTGATCATGGCACTAGTGATTTCTGCCAGAAGAAAGAATAAGCTCAGTTTTTCAAAATTTTGAAGATGTTTCCATATCATGTGATGCATCATTGCATTCAGAAAAAAATCCTCTCTTAAAAGGGCCAAAAAATTGCGCAGTACCAATTTAAAATTTTGAGGTTAGGTTAGATTACTAAAAATTTTTCACAAATGAAATTGGTTTTACTAAGTGCCAATGAAAGTGTTTAAATTTTCATGCAAATTGGTTCAAGCCGTATCTCGGTGTCTTGGGTAGCAGGGAAGTTGCGACCAATGAAAGAAAGTGGGCCATGACCGGTGCGATTTGGGGATGGATTCTTAATGAGCTCTCGAACCTGCACCTTTTTGCTAATTTGGCCATCTTGCTATCTCTTCAAATGCAGAAGTTGCTCATGTTGTCCTTACGAAATCCGTGCACCCGGTATATATAATAGTTGAAGACCAAGAAACGCTAAATTCGAGCTGTAGAAATGGAGCTACTCATATGAGCTAGAATATCTAGAAAAGATATACAGAATAGAATCAATTGAATTGGTTTGGCCACGTAAGCAGTGTTGGAATGGTGACCCCCAGAAAGATGAATACGTGGAAGACCACGAAGAATGCAGGCAGAAGGCAGTAGAAGAGCCAGAAGATGCAGAGGCCTTAGAGCTGAACCAACTAACAGCAGAAAAGAATGAAGGAGAACATTGTAGAAAATATATTACCAAAGTATAAAGTCGAGAGTATTTAATCACGTTCCACTAAAATAGTTTGTCATGTTTTCTGTTAAATTTGTCTATCGGTCTTTAAACTTTATGTTCTCTCCCGTCAAATTTTTTAAGTTCAGCGTTATTCCTTTTAAGTAAGGTTTCCTTGGTGAAGCATTGCGTACGTAGGATGGTATTATCGGGGATGATGTAGGTGAAACCAATCATATTACTACGCAGGCATAAGATCTGCACCATGGTATTATTCGTGTCGGATACTATTAGAAATTTTCCGAGGCACAAACCAAGATAATTGACGTTTGGGTGGACTGTTACAGCGAATCTCTGTGTGCCTGTTACTGACTTTTTCGGCGCGGACTTCGGCGGGAGATTGCGTGATCGGGACTATAGCGAGGGTCTGAATTTCAAGAACGCGACATAATACAGAGACCAGTTTCACTCTTTCCAATGATCGTCCTTATAATATTGGTTTTGAAAATCATTAGAAGTTTATTTTTTTAGCTCAAACCACCAGCCTTTGTTGTAATAGTATAATTTTAACGACAATTACTTAATAATTGTTGTTTGTCACACTATTTTCTCAAGGGTAATTAATAGTGAAGCTATATTTCACCTTTGCGCCAGTGTGGTCCAGTGGTTACAGTTCTGGGCTCCCACACGGAAGGTTGGGGGTTGAAACCCCCGACTCGATGCCTGGCGGACGGCCTACCCAGTCGCTTTAAACAATTGTGTACCTGCGTTAGAATGCACAAGGGTAAGACTGCGGTTTCCCACTGTACGATGCTTACCACATCATCACATATCATTAATTTGACATGCGACAACCGGGTGTGAGAGCAAGGAGACGGGAGCTCTGACCTGTCGCATTGCCGGTCAAACCCCTTCATGGGGATATTATGTTTAACGTCGTGAGGACTGGTAACTATTATCTAACAATGAAAGGTAAAGTCTTAACCGTCCTAACTGGATGGTTCACACAGCAGTTCGTTTCGTGGTGTGAACCTTGAACTACGAAATGATTTAATATGAATTATTTGTTGTCCTAACTTGTGATATTATTTTTGTATTTCCAATTCGATCTGCGAGTATTGCGAAAAAATTGATAATAGGTTAACAACTGCTATAAATATTTTAAAATCCCCTAAACAAAATAAAATGAAACAGGAAAAACTAAAATACATTACAAAGTACGAGTAAGTGTTGGGGATTACATAATTTGACAGAAATTGCCAAATGTTACATGTTAATTGTGGAAATATAATATATATATATATATATATAATATTAAGCTGGGTTCCTTTTTCGATTTCGTCATGTTAGGAGCGTTTTCTGTTGTACGTTTTTATTCAACTCGCAAATAAGTTTATTTCAGAGAAACCAAGCTTCACATATTTCTTGTATTCTTATCGTAAGGTTAGAGTGTTGGAATTGAGCCGTGCATGGACCATTGACAGACGAGGGTCGCAATTAAGCGACACCACATATGGAAACATGAAAAAGAAAAGGACTCACCAATCTGTTGCTGTAATTAAGTACTGTAGTATAACTAACCGGGGGGCCCACCCCTTTCACTCCTTTGATCGGGCAGTTTACTGGTAACACTTGGATGGAATAATTAACCCTTTGATTGGACCGCTCAGGTTATAGTTAAGTTCCACATCATTGATCATTAGTTAATTACTTCTGTCTTAATACCATTTGAATACCTGAAATCCAGTAGCACTAGCGCACTCTCGAAAGAGTCAATAGGGGATTGATTAGATCCCCTATGTCTCTGTGACACACGATGAATTCCAAAGAACGTATATGTCACAGGATTCTGGAGTCTACTGCTCCGTGGACTCATATGCTCCGGACCAATTCTGTGCACCCTAAGGTGCCAATAGGGGATTGATTAGATTCAGCTATGTCTCTGTGACAACCGTGCGAACTGCCCAACACGAAACATGTAACACAGGATTCTGGAGTCTACTGTTCCTCGGGGCAACTGCCCCAGCAATTCCTTAAAACTACCGTGGCTAGCCACACTTGTACAAGCTTTCAATATCACCTGGCCAAACACTGAGAGCCCTCAATCACAACCACACTCATATAACGAGCCATACTGATCAGCAATCACACTTTATCTAATTCTAGCTACATACCAGAATATTCAATCACTAGTGCACTATAATAATTAGCTAGCTACATGCATAACACATGCGACCTCAACACGGCATCAAAACCATCTCCATTCTCATACACTGGCTTTCCTTCGTCCGCCCCCTTACGTAAAAACGTCTACTCCGTATTTCCACCCTCTTGAGGTCAAGAACGCGACCCTAGAATTCTCAATTAGTTAAATGCATACATGGAAAAAAGTTGATTTTACTGAGATATTATTACACTTTAAAGGAACAGTTTACCTTACTTTATTTGAATCACCAAAATATAAACAGTTTATTCCAAAATAAATTTATACACCTAACAGTCAGAAGCATCTCTACTAGCCTGGATATAATGTAATCAAATCTTATTTTACGGTTCAAGCGCGTCTATTAAACTGGACATGTGATCCATATTTTGCTCCATTGATGTATATAATTTTTTCCGCTCACGCTTCATAAGGGATTTTGCTATGGTGTTTGAAGAATTCATCATTACGGCTGGGTTTCGATTCCTGGTCAGACAATGCCTGGAATTTTGACACTTCGACGCGTCTATGCGCATCTTGCATCTCTGTTAAACTGCGCATTGAAACGTCCGTTCCTCTCTTTTCAACTATATATTATATTTTAGGAGCGCTATTTTTCCGCCCACTGATTTCACGGAATTCTAAAATACGCTTTTATTAGTTTTCTCGATTGTATATTAAAAATAAATTTACAAAACACTCTGGCTGCGAAGTATATTTCCTAATAAATTTCACTCGCATTAGCGTGTACTTCGAAGTTATGAAAAAGTAAGCGGCGTATTTTGTCCAAATTAAGGGTTCTTGAAATTTGAAATCAATGTAGCTAATATTTAGCAGAATCTATTAAAATTTGCTAAAATTATATGGGACATTGAAAAATTCATTAATACTTTCATTCCTTTAATGCACTAAAAAGTTGTATCAAGAGAAGCTTTAATAAATAAAATAACTTTTGCAGAACATAATATAAACCATGACGTTGGAGGAAGTCCATGTTGTAATTCCACATAAATTCATTACAAACATATTATAATTATAATTTCTGTATATTTTTGTAATTGTATGTTGCTTGTTTTATACTCATTATTAATGCAAAACGCATTTTAATTTTGGGTTAGAATTAATTGCTGGTTACTAATTTATTAATTTTGTTTCAGTGGCTGCTGCTATGAATTTGATACGCATATCCCTGTGTCAGTTCAAGACAGGTATGAATATTTTAGACAATACTTGGCTAATTAGCTCAATACCTTACAAAGCAGGCCCGTGTAGATGAAGACTCGTGTGACAGTTTGAACATGAAGTTATAATTAACTGATGAACCGGCTTATGGGGGCTAATTTAATCTTTGCGGTATTACAATAGGTGCTAATTATCGGCGAATTTGTGTGTGTAGAGAAAACAAAACAATTATATTACCTTATTTACCTTACTGATTTTTTAACTTACAAAGGAAAATATGCAATATCTAAAAATATGTGTGTATATGTTTACAAAATTAGTGGTAAGATTGTTCTTGTCAAGCAGATTACTACATGATTTAGTGTTTTAAAACTTTTTTTGGGATTATTGTGTATATTTTTGAGCATAGTCTGAATGCAAATGATACTCATAGAACATAGAAACCCCAAACTTTTCTCATGAACTAAATTAGAAAAAAAAATAGTGATCGACTTCCAGATAATAATAAGGTCCAAATTGTTCTGAAATATTTTCCAAATAATAGCTACTAGTCCATGTTCTCCGCCCCTTAGTTTGTGGGTAAATTAAAAAGAAATATAGGTAGCCACCTATTTCCGAGAAAGGGAGTCTGAAAACTAATTGATTTCATTACGCTGGCTGCCTGTGTTTTAAAAATCTGATATCTAGGTTAGGATGTATTTAATAAAAACTATCAAGACAGTACTAAATTCTAGATTAACGTAATATACATTTTTTATTGGCGAGTATTGCATCAAAATTAGAACAATTCTGTTGTAATCTAAATAAATTTTATGTAGATGTAAGCTATGTACTTTATAAAATTTCACCTAAATCTCTACTTCATTGGTGATTTCCACATGCAAATTTATAGTACACCGCGTGCCAATAATGGAGTCTTCTTCTACTTCTTCTACAGCTATACCATCCATCGTCGGATATAAGCCTCCCCGAGTTGCTTCCATTCTATCCTATTTGCGGATCTTCGTATCCAGTCAAGACCCGCTTGTTTCTTGATGTCGTCTGTGGCCGTCCTATGTTTCTTGTGTTTTCGTGGTCTCCATTCTATTATGCGGTTATCTTGAAATCTGGCACCACGTCCCGCTCAGAACCATCGTAATTCACACATTCGGTATATCACGTATGTTACTTTTGATCGTTTTCTTATTTTTCTGTTTGTTATAATCGCCTTTTAGAGTGATGCTCAGCATTCGGCGTTCCATTGCTCGCTGTGTAATTTGCAGTCTTGCTATTTTCTAGTTTCTGTTTAGCGCTCAAGTCTCAGTTCCGTACGTTAGTACTGATAGTATTTGTTGGTCGCAGGTCTTGGCTTTAATAGTGTTTGGTAGGTTTGGTTTCAAGATTTTGTGTAGTTTTCCAAAACTGGCCCAAGCCAATGACGTTTTCCTCTTCAGATCAGCTTTCAAGTTGTTCTTTGTTATTTCTAGCTTCTGGCCTAGATATGTACATGAGTGAACCTTTTCTATTGGTTGGTTTTCTATTAAAAGTCATGGGTTGTTGTTATCTTTTAGTTTGTCATTAGTCATATATATATATAGTTTTGGCAATGTTTATTTTCATTTTTATTTCCCTAGATTTTGTTTGTAGTTCGCCTACCTCATCTACATATATAAAAAAAATACATTACTCAAGATGTGAATCGTTTACATATGTAACTACAACTAAACATTGAAAATAACACAATATTACGCCGCTTGTTTATACAAATTTTGTGGTCATAGTAAATATGTTTACAATCACTAACCTCAATTGCTTGTAGCCGGCTATAATTGTTCTTTTTTAGTATATTCATAGAACTAAAGTAAACTGCAGGTGTCTTATTTGTTTTGAAGAAGTGAGTTGCTTTAGCTAGCTGTTGTAATAAGGAATGTTGAGATCAAGTTAGGTATTTTGGAAATATACCTAATTGCTAGCTATCTTGACATTTTTTACTTTTTTTGTATAAGGTCGCTCTACTACGATGTTTTACTACTGAAGCCTCTAGAAAAATAATCACACAGGCTCACAACACCTATCACCATTTCTAAACAAGGAACACCACTACGTGAAGTTTCATGTTACAAGACATCCCTTTTTTACCTGTAACATCGAAACTGTTTGAAAAATAACTACTCAAAAAATAAAACCAATTATTGAAAAAAATCCCATCTCATAAATTTGGATTTAGTACAAATATTCTACAATAGACCAAGTACATAGAATATCAAACATAATAGAAAAAGCACTAGAAAAAAAAAACAATTTGCTCTGCAGTCTTTCTGAGCGTAGCCCAAGTTTTGGACAAGATATGGTAAATGTTTAAACCATAAGCTGAGATTATCCCTCCTAAAACAATACTCCAAAATCTTAGAGTCATATGTAACCGACAGACTTATTTTGAACTAAAAGAACTCCAAGCAGGAGTACCACAAGGAAGTGTACTAGGCCCGGTCCTGTATTTATTGTGCACAATATTTCTACACTCGAAAATAACCAGATGTCTTCTAGCTACTTTCGCCGATGACACTCTTCTGGCAGTTGGAGAAAGCAGCGAAGAAGCTACAGAAAACTACAAACAGCTTTAAATGAAGTCAACGTCTGGACAAAGAGATAAATCAACTCATATAAATTTTACCAACAAGAATATCCAACATTTGCCGGTAACCATCAATAATATCCGAATACCTTTCTCAAACGCAGTTAAATACCTAGGTATTATGCTAGATGCTAAACTAAGCTAAAAGCATACGTCAAAAAGGAACGAATAGAACTTGAGAACTTCTGAGAAATTCCAATCTATCTCTACACAATACGCTCAATTTACACAAGTATATACTCGAACAAGTTTGGATGTGTGGTATCCAGCTATGGGAGTGACAAACAAAGCACCATTAAGGCCGTTCAAACATTCCAAAACAAAGTACTAAGATGCACACTGGTTAGAAACACAGACCTTCACCAGAACCTTGAAATGGATACTCGGAACAAAATCAAGATATCTGTCACAAGTCATGAAGAAAACTCCATCAACATTCGAATGTGGATGTATTGCAGACTTCTCAACAGCATAGGGCTAACAAGAAGACTTAAAAGAGTGAAACTTTTCGAATTAGTTTAAGTGATAGTAAGAGATAATGAACTGGTAAGCTGATCAGGTTGGTAAAAATGCCCTTGCAGGACGCAACAAATATGGTAAGAGTAAACGGAGAGGTGTCAAGAAAATTTAAAGTGAAGAACGGACAACGGCAGGGGGACCCCCTCTCAGCGATGTTGTTCAACGTAGCTCTCAAAAAAAATCAGAAGAACAAGCGGCATAAGCGGCATAAGCGGCCGGGGTATCCTATATCGCAACCGTCATCAATGCCTTGCCTTCGCAGATGATCTAACAGTTTTAGCGAGAACAAAAGAAGAATTAAAAAACGCAGTAAAGAAAATAGTAATAGCAGCACAAGATATGGGACTTGAAGTTAACGAAAATAAAACTACATACATGATATGGAATGATAGGCCGTATGATAATAATAATACCCTAAAAATAAAAGTGGACAACAAGGAATACAGCTTTACAGAAGTGGAAACGTTTATATATCTGGGAACATTAGTGACAAGGAAACCGGGAAGCAGTGAGGAGATTGAAGCAAGAATAATAGCAGGAATAAAAAGTCCGCATACAATGAAGAACATAATCTCCGGTCACATGTTCTCCAGGTTGGTGAAACTACGAATGTACTAACCAATCATAGGACCTGTTGTTACATATGCAAGTGAAGTGTGGACTCTAAGAAAACAGGAGCAAGTAAGATTGAATGTGTGAGAAAGGAAAATGTTGAGAACGATATATGGTGGAAAAAATGTGGAGGGGGGATGGAAGAGGTGAACGAACAGAGAAATTAGGGAACTGTATGATGATGCAGATATTGTGGGAGTTGTTAAAGCTCAAAGATTCAGATGGTTGGGCCATTTAACAAGAATGAGCGAAGAGAGATCAACCAAAAAAATATGGTTCGCGGAGGTGGGTGGAAGGAGGAGACGTGGAAGGAACCCAATGGAGGAATGAGATGCAAGAAGACCTGATCTACCTAAATATTCGGAAGTGGGAAACGAAAGCTAGGGATAGGAAAGAATGGACATCAATCGTACAACAAGCCAAGGGCCTACGAGGCCCATAGTGCTGCTATATATATATATATATATATATATATATATATACAGATTGTCTCGATTTTTTTTGAAACATAGCAATTAGTGAAACAAGGACAGACCGTAGGAGATGAAAGGTGGGGAATTTAAGTATCTATGGTTATTATGAAAATCAATTTAACATATTTGACATAATAAATGTAATTGTATGTGACATGCATGTCAATAATAATTGGTGTCCATGGATACTTATTTTCCCTTCCCCAAACCCTATATATCATTTCTCTATCTTTTATCCCACCTCCTTGTTGCACTCATGTATTTCCTATGTTTCCAAAAAAACAGAGACGATCTGTATATATATATATTGAGATGACTGATAGTGACTGAATTTAAATGAATAAATTAAATTATCAATTATGTTGGTTTAAACAATTTTTTAAAAAAATAACATAAAACTTAATAAGTGTTTTCAAAAGTTATGAAGTACAATTTAACTTTGGGCGCCAGGCTAAATATGAGATAGCCGAAATAAGTTTATACAATATTTATACCAATACAAATACCACGGTTATAAGCTCGGTAGTGCATAAAAAATCACCTCAGTAGTCGGTTCTGAATGTGTCAAAATTGCTTATTTCGTATGACATACATTGGTAAGAATTATTTACTTACTTTATCTTGCTATCATGCAAATACAGTCGGCTAGTGCTATATGAATAATTTTTCTCCAAGTTAACGCAACACTTAAATATCAAAGATAATATTGACGTTCACAGGTAAAATGTCATATGTTCTTCTTATCATAGTTATCATTATTCATTCCATATTGGTAAATGTTAAACTTACTTTGACATGGGCCAGTCTCAAAAGGAATCCGGACTCACCAACCTGCGCCTCAGGAAAACCTTTCCGACGTCTTGCAGATGTCCTTCTATTCGATGTAAATAAAAACTAGGAGTTCTCAGGTATGCAGCTCTCCATGAATTGTATTACAAGAACTATGTATTATCATATTTCAAAC
>JABXWE010045573.1:0-23378 GCA_014611495.1 Limonius californicus
TATAATCTATCTATTCATATGGCCTTTCCGTTTAAATAATTGAGTTGTTAAATTGGTCCCATGGTTACGCTTATAAAAATATAAACTATGAACCAATTATAATAAAATAATTAGAAATATCATTAATATTTAATAACTTATAATATAACACGGAAAACAATAAAACGCCATTTACAATGAAGTTAATTTTAGGATGTAACGAAATTTAAACACAGAACAGAAAAAAACGAAATAACAATTCGAAACAAGAGCGGGAGTGCCAGGGAGTCATTCGAAGGGCAGGATGCGAGACAATTCTCGCATTGCCGAAATGCAAGCGCATTTTGAATTCGAATGATTAATTCGAATGAATATCTCGATTATTAAAATCATTCGAATACTAATCATTCGATTATGCCCATCACTATTTTGTAACTCGTCACAATTCTTCGCAATCACTGTAACGTCATCCGTATATCTTATACGTCTTACCAGTTTATTATTTTAAAAAAATTCTCTGAAGTAAGGGGTGAACAGATTTGGGGATGTCACGTCTCCTTTCCGTAACCCTTTATTTATTAGGATAGGATTAGTATCTTTATGCAATCTAAAGATGGTTGTTGGTTTCTCGTCGATAGTATGTATTAATTTTATGTAGGTACCGGTAATCAATTTTTGATTAATATTCAAAAAAAAGCTCAGTGGGATATTTCCTCTTTCATTTCTCTCGCCGTCTCCAACTCTAGTTTCGTTTATTTCTTGATTTGTTCCTAATATACAGTTAACGTCTCCAATATTAACATATAATGAAGTTTAAATCGGCAATTTCAAATATGATTAATTGTTTTGCTAAAACTATATATCTAAGACTTGACTGACAATTGACCTCCAGAACCCACATGGTATAATTTCATAACACCCTGTATGTAATTGTATCGTGTATGATATATTACTAAAACCGTAACATAATATTATTGTTGGATGTTTAGCTATGTTTCAGTTTGGGAGTTTATTTACATCAAGTATTTAAGTTACACGCTTTGTATTACTAATTAATGTTAAACGTTGTCGAAAAAGGACTCAAGAATGACCCAATCAGGTGGAATCAGGCGTCAATGAATTCTACACGTTGTTAATGATGTGTGTGTGTAATGTTAATTCAGTGAAACAAGACACAAGATACGACACCAAGGTGAACCTTAAGAACTCTGTTTGTTGAACTTGAGCAATTTGTTTCAAAACATATCTTCACATAGATCTTCTTCTTTACGTTCATATTTAATAGAAGGTCCTTTTTTAGAAGTAGAAACCATAATTTCTAACGAGATGTTGCAAAAAAGTTCTTCCGCGGGCATGCCGTTTATACAAGGCCATAAAAACTGAGTGATTAATTTTTTACTACGACAAATACAGTGCCATCATAAATTCCCGAACATCATATAACCAGTACGTTTGTACAGCCAGTGAATTTATTTTTTGACTTCCGGCGGCATTGTTAGAATAGTTTGAGATTTATACAGTTTTGCATGCATTCAAACCAATTCTCGGAACATGTTTTCCACTCTGTTTGGAGTTGGTATCTCAAAAACATGTTTTTTGAAGGCTTCAACAGCTTCTTGAGGTGATGAAAATCGCTGTACACGCATTGTTTGTTTGACATTCGGAAACACAAAGAAGTTGTTAGGCAATAAATCAGGTGAATACGGACAATGAGACATTAATTCGATGTTTTTCTCTTTCAAATAATCAACTGTTTGACGTGCTGTGTGAGAGCTGGCATTGTCATGATGAAGAATGATGCGACGTTTTCGGTCGTTTTTCCTGATTTCGCCCATGACTTCTGGCAAACAAATTGTTGTATACCATTCAGCATTAACTGTTCTTCGATCTTCTAAAGGAGTGGTTGCGACATGTCCAGTACAACCGAAGAAACGGATGTGCTTCGTGAACGAACAACTTTTGTGGGATTCGGTTCATCTTGGAACACCCAAATTGGATTGGATTGTTGCTTAGTTTCCGGTTCATACGAATATATCCGACACCTGTTACGATGTTGTATACGGATTTTGCAGTTCCTCGGTCGAATTTTTTGAACATTTCCTTACACCAATTAACACAAGTCTTTTTTGAGCTTATATGCAATTATGCGAAATCCATCGGTAACAGATCTTTTTCACAGCTAAATGTTCATGCAAAATCGAATGTACTGCAGTCTTCGATATGCCTAAGGATGCCTCTATCTCATTGTAAGTCACATGCCGATCTTCTTCCATCATGTTGCGCACCGCATCGACGTTTTTTGGAATAACAACCGATTTGGTCGACCTTCACAAAATTTATCACTGACGGACGCACAACCACGACGAAATTCTGCAAACCAATTATAAACAGTCTTTTCTGATGGTGCTTCATTACCAAAAGTTGAACGAAGCGATTCTATGCATTGTTGTTGAGGTAGACCTTTACTAAAATCGTAAAAAATCATTCAATGAAAACCGTCAGGTGAAATTACCATTTTTTCACAAAATTGCTTCTTTTAAACGCTGACTGCAAACAAACTACTCGGTCAATTTCTAAGCTGCTACTGTTTTCACAATAACAAATGTCAAGTTTTCGAAAATAGTAATATCACATCTCAATAGCGCCACCTAGTGGTCGTTTGTAAAAATTTAAAAGACTGCCCTCGTACATTGTGTTGCATGACTATTCGTGGAAAAAAGTTCCCGTTTAATTTTCACAGTGCACACAGTGGGGTTACATCCAGGGTGTCTCACCTGAAACGGTCCACTCTGAATAACTTTGCAAATGATTAAATTTAAAAGATCGGCGATACAGGTCAACAATAGTTTGAAGATCACTGATGACTTCCAGTAGCTCCATTACCGTTTCCTGTAATTGATTTTCACTTGCCGTTACGAGTACTGGCACATTCGAAGAAGTCCAACAACTTTACGAAATCATAGAAACAGCAATTCGAACAAATCCTACGTACTACCAAGTTATAATTGGAGATTTCAACGCCAAAGTGGGGCTGGGAAGATAAAACCAAAGAGGCCAAACAGTTATAAACTTGAATGTCATAAACTATACCTCATGAACACGTTCTTCAAAAAGAAGATTCACAGACGATGGACTTGGCAAAGTTCAGATGGAGTAACAAAAAATGAAATAATTCATAATCACCGACAAGAAGTATATAATCCAAGACATCAATGTACTAAATGTTTTACATACTGGTAGTGACCACATAATGGTGCGTTGTAAAATTTCACCTGCAACTAATTTTGGAAGGCAGAAGCTGATGTAGCTGAAAAAATACAAATACAACATGGAAGCATTAACAGAAAAAGAAGGGGCCTGCCAAAAACAGATTGTGAATACGATATGATATTATGAAGGTTTAACCATAGAAGAATTGAATGATGAAATTACAAACTCAATTACA
This sequence comes from Limonius californicus, assembly GCA_014611495.1. Lineage (NCBI taxonomy): Eukaryota > Metazoa > Arthropoda > Insecta > Coleoptera > Elateridae > Limonius > Limonius californicus. The sequence goes on from JABXWE010045573.1 coordinate 3,425, forward strand.
GATGCAGCTAATACAATTCTTGAACAAACACCGAAAGACAAGACAAATAGAATAGGCGCAGAAACAAAACAAATCATGAAGGAAAGAAGGAACGGCCTATCGCAGCCGAATAGAGATGAAACTAAGTTAATGGAATTAAATAAAAATATTAGATAGAAAGTAAGGAAGAATATTTCGAATTTCAACAAAAATTTGGTAGGAAGAGTCATTGTACAGAACCGTGGACTTTGAGTATTTCAGCGTCAAATATTCCCCGGAACAACTACTACACTAAAAGTTTCTGACGAGAACGGCATAATACTGACAGAAAGAAGTAAAATTTTAAATCGCATAGCAAAGTTTTACCAAAATCTGTACTCCTCGAAAGTTAGCCGGCCCGAAGACAATAAAAACGAAAAGCGATCCAGACTAACAATGCATTATACAGAACATATACCCGAAATAAATATATATAGCTTAGCGCTTCAGGCCGTCAAAGCCTCTGGCTTCTTTGCCCTTATGGGCTTGTACTTTCTATCTGTCCCACTATCTTCTTCCATAACTTCCTATCCTGGGTCTTATGTGTCCATTTTTTTACTCCAGCCTCTCTCAAATTCTCTTCCACCGCTTCCAGCCACTTCTTCTTTGGTCTGCCTCTTTTTCTCTTCCTTTCTTTAGCTAGCAAAACTTTTTTTTTATTATGCTTGGTTGCATTCTTTCTAGATGTCCCAGCCATCTCACTCTTTGGCCCTTAATTCTTCCTGTTATTGTTGGTTTCCCGTAAATTTCCATAACTTCTTTATTTGTTCTTCGCCTCCAGTTCCCCTCATCCTCTTTGATTCCTCCATAAATACTCCTCAGCACCTCTCAAATTCTCTTCCACCGCTTCCAACCACTTCTTCTTTGGTCTGCCTCTTTTTCTCTTCCTTCCTTTAGCTAGCAAAACTTCCTACCCTTCCTCTCCTAAGTTCCAATTTCTTCATCGCCCGCTTATTCATAACCCAAATTTCCGAACCGTACAGAACGGCGGGGCATATTATTGTTCTATACAGCCTTACTTTGGCTGCCAGTGAAACATGTTTGGACTTTAATAATTCCTTTAGTCCTTATTGTTTCTTCATTTTTATTAGTTACTGTCACTCCTAAGTATTCGAATTATCTTATTTGTTCAAAGCTATAAAATTTTCCTTCTGTCGCGATAATTTACTTACTTCTTGTCCATTTATCATCTTCATATACTTTCATTTTTCACTATTCACCTGCAGCCCATATTCACCTGACTTGCTTTCCAAACCTGTAAAGGCCCTTTCTAACTCCTCTACTCATCTGCTGATTAGAGCCAAATCGTCCGCAAAGGCAATGCATTGGTGCCTATTCTGATATATGACCCCCGTAGTTTTAGTGTTACTTCCCTTCGTTATATCCTTGAGTACCAAGTTAAATACTGTAGTGGAAAGTGGGTGGGTGGGAAAGTACATATGAAATAAAAAATGCCATTAAATCTACGAACGATATGGCCCCAGGAAATGACGGCATAGTCTCGGAAGTAATTGCACATGGAGCACCTTCTATCCTACAGTCTCTAAAAGCTCTATTTAATAAATGTTTGAATGAAGGGAAAGTACCCACAAAGTGCAAAAATTCAATAGTTATCCTATTGCATAGCAAAAGCTAGCATACACCACCTCGAAAACTACAGACCTAGTTCACTTCTATCGCACTTGCATAAATTATTAATTAAAATAATAACAAATAGAATATCCTCCTGCTTAGACCACTTTCAATCCATAGAACAAGAAAGGTTCCGTAAAAGCTATAATACAATGGATCTCATAGACTCTCTAAGATAACTAATACAAAAATGTATAGAATATAATACGAAAATATACCTTACCTTGATCGATTTTCAAAAGACCTTTGACAGCATCGAAACATGGTCAGTCATAGATAACCTCCAAAGATGCAAAACAGATTATCTACATCCGAATCATTACAGACTTACATAAGAATGCCACTGTAACTATTAAAACTTTCGGTAACACCGAACCAGTGGAATTACAGAGAGGCATACGACAAGGGGATACAATATCCCCAAAACTATTTTCAAACACCTTAGAAGATACATTTAAGATGCTAGATTGGGCAGAAAAGGCACTAATATCAATCCAACTTGCGATTTGCATTATTGATAATTGACATTTAATGGTCAAAATTATAGATAACTTTTGAAAGAAGATCTAACATCACAAAAATTTTGAACACCAATTATCCTAATCATTGGATTGGTAGAACAGGGCCGAATGCATACCTCCACGCTCTCCTGATTGCAATCCATATGGCTATTTTTTATGAGACTTAAAGAAGATTCTTTATCAAACTCCAATTGCAAATGTACAAGATCTCTGGTATTGTACCGTCCATGGTTTTCAATTTACTAACAATATCCCTGCTAATTTTCAATGTGTGGGGTACGTATTTTTGCCCAAGGCGATCAGTTCTAGCACTTGATATAAATAACACTTTCTAATTCGTATTAATTAATATCAGTAAATAATTAATTTTGGTATTCGTTATTATTTAAAGTTCAAGTGACCCTAACTTTTTAAAGAATCATTTCCGGACAATATTTATGAGAGCTTTTCTATTACCTTGAAGAGAGTAGAATACACCCCTAAAGCTTGTCAAAGTCGTTAAGTAACACCCTGTGTATTAGTATAAACAATTTCAAAATATTGCACTAGAAAATATAGAAGAATCGAAAGTTTATCATATAAACACTAATGCTATAACTTGCATTTATCATAACCAAAGTGAAGGTACATGACATGTGTTTCTCTTCACTACTTATTGTTGATTTGCATTAATCATCTCGTATAGAATGCTTATGAAGATTTCAGGTCAATGTTATCCTAAAAAATCTGTTTTAATAAGTATCAATCTATCATAGATGTAAGTGAAGAATTTCGCTGGGTGTGCCATTTCTACATACTTTCCAAACGTGCATGCTCTACCATGGTTTACCTGATTCTAATTTAGGCCTACAATAACATACAAGGAAAATTTTACTTCATCTATGGCATGTGTGCGTAAATATGTCAAACGCCAGAGGGAATCATAAATACAGTTGCATACCCATGAGTTATTTATTTGTACCGATTCAAGTGTAATAAATAACATCATGCTATTATGAGTATCGACATAAAATCCACTGTAACTCAAACAGGCGTGTGAACCCGTTAGGCAAAAACATAATACCCAGGTAGTACTAATTAACAAAAGGAAAACACGACCTAACGAAGCAATTTTGTAATTTTTCGGCCTACACGTCTACATTGTAAAATTATATGAATCACGTCCAACGAAGACCATGAAATAGTTTATAGAAAAAACAGGCTTGCCTTTGAATTATCTCAGAAACCCTGACCTATGACCGCTCGAAACAACACCTTGTATGCTTCATTCTTATAATTAGATTTTACGCGCATTGTTGCTATCATTTTCGTCACAATGTTCGCTTGTGTTCACGAGCATTCTACTTTGTCGTAAACTGCAGTACCGTTATCCGACATTGTGTATCTTGGATAAGAAAATGTCAGGCATTTAGTACTTATCGCAAGAACAGTTTTGAGTAGTGCTTGTTAACTTAAAATAACAAAATGTTTGTAAATTCTCGAAACATTCTGACCATTTGTTTGATGATGGATATAAGATTGCGGTGTTAAATAAAAAAAATAAAAATTTATGAAATATTTTGGTTAGCCTTTCCCATCTTTTAATAATCAACGCCCCCATAAAAAAGATTTGCAAATAAAAAAATAATTTCAGAGCATTTTTTGATTTTTTTAGTATGTAAAAACTCTACCTACGTATACAGTGTTTATCGGAAATAGGTACAAATATTAAATCCGATGGTAGATTACAATATATACAAACTAGAAAAACATTTCTTTGGCAGTGGGACCCTTAAGATATGATAAAATAATAATTGAAAATTTGACCCAAAATTGTTTGAGTACCGCAGGATAATAACTAAAATTTGAGTTCAAAGCCATGTTATGCAAAGGAGAGTAACATAGATGTGTAAAAAAATTTCTTATCACCTGCCACAAATCAATACTATTAGGTAGGTCAGTAATTTCTATGCAGTCTGTTGTTGTTATCATAAGCCAGGCAAGTTTTTACGTGTTTGCCACTTCAGATTTACTTGACAATTAGGTAATAACCTTCTACAACCTAAATGCATTTTCTATGTATCATCAGCAGTTCTCATACATTTTTTATTTTATTTTTTAATTCAAAAAAATAAACTTAATGATTTTTGAAAAATGAATAGTACCATTGAATTTTACTTGAGCCAATCTATTACTGGTTTAAATATTTGTACCTATTTATGACGCACCCTGTATGTAGTACATATCAGCATCCTCCAATTAACAAGAAAATCACAACACAGTAATACATTGATATACAGAGTGAGCCTGGTAAAACCGATCAGCTTGATATCTCTCGCATATGAAATATTATTTGCTGGACAGATTGTATAGCAATAGCTAGTAAACCCCGTATGTATCAAAAATATTTTTTTTTCTATTAAAAGTCACGAGGGCGTTTATTTACTTAGTTTAAGCGGATTTTTAAAATAATTTAAAAATCCAACTTACGGAGTATCAGTATTATACGAAATAATGACACAGCCCAACATAGAGGCTAAATGGGCTGTTCTAACGAATAGTCTTCAGCTGGCCGGTTACAGCCGTTTGAAGGTTTTACAGTGTCCCAAAATGACGTCCCTTGAGGTGATTTTTCGGTATTGTGACGTTTCGCCCCTGCCGTTTAGACTCCACTGTTTAGCTCCCGCCGTTTCGCTCCCGTACCGTTTCACCCTCGACCGTTTTACCCGCAAAAATAATAATGAGTAGAAATTAAAAGCCTGATAATTTTGAAAATAATATTTATTAAATAATACATATTACATAATATTTTAAAATTCAAAATAATGCGCAATGCCTAACAAATAATCCATAGTATTTATCCTACCATAACTTTCTGCAATATTTTTAATTCTTGTTAAATTGACAATATATTTTTGTTTATTTTTGGTCTAACACCTAATAATAATTGTGAAATTTCATATCTATGTAGAGACTGTTGTTTTTTTAAAGTATTTATAAATTGAAATATATTTGGAAATAAAATACCGCAAGGTATAAAGTTAGAGTATAAATCAAAGTGTGAATCTAATGCAAAAATATATTGCATAACTTGTGGGGCGAAATGGTCGGGGGCGGCCCAGCGTCGGAGGCGACACGACAGGGGCGAAACGGTGGGGGCAAAACGGTCGGGGCAAAACGGTGGGGACGAAACGTCCCCATCCTGATTTTTCAGACTAGGGGAGAGGAAAAAGTCACAAGGGCTCAAGTCGAGCGAATAAGGAGGCTGAGGAACCACAGGAATTTTTTAATGGCCAAAAATCGTTTATTGAAGTTGTTGTGTGACAAGGCGCATTGCTGTAATGCAACACCCAGTTGTTCTTGATGTTTGGTCCCACACGCATGACCCTTTTTCGAAGTCTTTCAAGAATCTCTCTGTAAAAGTGTTGTTTAATCATTTGGCCTTAAGGCACAAACTCTTTGTGAACGATTTCCTGGTTATCAAAAAAGCAAATCGGTATGCATTTGATCTTCGACTAGCTCATTCTTGTTTTTTTTTTGGCCTTGTGGAAGTTGAAGTGTGCCATTCCATGCTCTGGCACTAGGTTTCCGGGTCATACTCAAACACCCAAGACTCTTCACCAGTAATGACACGTTCCAGACAATGGGGATCAGTTTCAATCTATTCCAAAAAATCAAGGCACCTTTCCCTCCTGATGTCCTTTTGGTCTTACGAAAGGTTCTTCGGAACCATTTTTACGCAGATTTTTCTCATCCCCAATTCATTGGTCAAAATCTAATGAACGGTGGTGTGAGTCAAACTCAACTCTTCCCCGATCATTCTGACTGTCAACCGACGATCTGAACGCACAAGATCCCAGACCCCGTCGACATTTTCATCGGCTCTTGAAAATGAAGGCCTTCCGCTGCGGGTTTCATCTTCAATCGACTCTCTTCCTGCAAATGCATTAAACCACCGAAGAACCTGGGTCTGGGCCCTTGACAAAACGCTGTCTCCGTAGGATTGCCGAAGTTTTGCAAACGTTTCCGTTGCAACGTGCCCAAGTCTGAAGCAAAACTGTTGCTTAAAATTGATGTCACTTATTTTCAGATCGCACTAGAAAAACTGTTTCACGAAAAAAATCGCTATGGACAACCAAATGCTACGCTACCAGTCTCATTATTTAATTTACAAACCTCTTATAACCTTCCAATTTTGTATACTGCTTCCATCATCCGTTTCTAACAGGTGTACCGATTTCATACTTGTATGTTTTTAAACCGATAATTTTATTTTAAAATGCCGCATCAAAAAGCCATATCGCCTACAGTAATGATATGTAAAATCAGAATGAATAATATTGAGCAGCTTAGTGCGGCGTTTTGAACTACAGACTAACTGAATCGTATCTATCTGAAAATATATCTACCCATACTATGCGAATGTTCTTGAACTTATTTTAAAATTATGCTAACCTTGATTTCCCCAGCAAATCTGCAACATTTGTGCTTTCAGCATGATGGAGTACATACATACAATTCCAGCTTAAATGTTCTGTAATAAGAGGACCGATATCGTGGCCAGCACAATCGTCCAATCTAAACCAGTTACACAGTTAAAAATTGCATGTACACAAGGTCTATAGAATCAAACAAATATTTATACTTGCAAGGTGTTCGATAGTATTTTGGGTTAAATTAATTTCTCAATTATAAGATTGCGTTGATTAATATTTTTATTTAATTTTTTAATTTGTTATTTTAATTGCTAAGTAGGTGCATTTAATAAATTGTAATTACGTTTGCTTGTTTTATTCGATTGTTTTGGTTTTAGTAGATTGTTGGCTATTGTAATACTTAAAATACTTTAAAAATATATACCTACAACAACGAGTATCTATTTTCACTTACTAAACTGTATTTTGATTTGTAAGAAATAATATTGTACCAAATATTCCGATTTAACGAGTGAAGTTTTCGTTATTTAAATATTTATTATTCGAGTACATATTATAGATTGTTTAAGTAAGAACTGAAAATACTAACTTCTGTATCCCACACATACGAAAAATGTAATTACCCATTAAATTCCATACAAAATATAGTACTAAAGTTATAAACACAAATATAAAAGAAAATAGGACAAACTGTAATTTTTGATTGTATCTAGTAAGCTTTTAAGCATTTAAACTTTTGAAATAAATTATAATGTGGTCTCTAAAATCGGTATTTCTAGCCGTTGGGATTAAAGTTTAGGTCTTGTTTTAGAGCCAGCGTGGCCCAGTGGTTAGAGCAGTGGGATTCGATGTGGAAGGTCAGGTGTACAAATCTCCGATTAGATGCCTTTAAATAACTGGATGCTTGCTTTCGAATGAACAACGGAAATAATGCGGTTGTCCGATGCGTGATGCCCACCACATCACCACATTCGTGAATTTGGCACGAAACAACCGGGTATAATTGTAAGGATACGGGAGCTCTAACCTTCCGCCTTAGAGGCCAAACTCAATACCACTGTCCACAATGCTAAAATAATAAAGCAAGCAAGCACTTAAATATATTTCATAACAAAAAAATTTAAATTGAAGTGTTTCTCAGACGCAAACAAGGTTTATAGAAGGTTTCAGAAATCTATATACTATGATTGAATGTGGTAAGAGTTTGACAGTGATATGTTGATTATACACAAAGCTATGAATTTTTCCTTAAATGCTGCACCCCCTTAACCTCGGAAACAACATTTATATGTAATTTTCCAAAATTTTACCATTTTATATCTCAGAAAGTGTGTACGTATGTTGGAAGTGACTATAAATTGGTCAGCTGTATAATAAGGCTAATATTAACTCGGATAAAGAAAAATAAGAAACAATAGAGGCAGAAGAAAAAATATTGAAAATCTGAGAGAAAAAAGTACAAGAATTCTATATGCAAATAGATTAAGTAAAGGGATACCAAGTGAAAAGATATCGGACAAAGACCATATAGAATCCTGGAACAAATTATAAGCAAACATACAGAAAGGGCGAGCGGTGAAAGACAAACACGAACCAAAATAATACAGTAAAAGACACCGTGATTTAAACTAGAAATAGAACTATAATTTAAGAAAAGAAAATTGCATACAATATATATAACCACCACCAAACAAGCTCAGAATGAATACAAACAAATGAAAAATAGAAACAACATAAAAATGAGACTAATAAAATAAGAATATATATTGGAAGGGTTTTACACAAAATATGGAAAGGAATCTAACCAGGTCACAAAGAAGAAGTATAAAAAATTATTCTTAACAGAAAAAGAAAAGCGAATGAACTGTACTACAACAATAAAATTATCAAAGAAGAATGGCAGTGTTACTTCTCAAAAGAAAGTACACTACGAAATATCCTGAATAGAGTAGAAACAGACATGGAAGTAATAAAAAAACATTAAGCAAGCACTGAGTCTTTCAAAATTCCAAAAGCGCCGGGGATAGACCCTAGTACACAAAATTACGACAAGAATAATTGTACAAAAACAAAATAACTATACAAATCTTAACGAAGAACAGATTGATTTAGAACAAATAGGTCAACAACTAACGCAATATTAACACTCAGACAGATACGTGAATAATCTATAGAATACTATAAACCTTTTTGGCTATTTTGCTGATTGATGCAAAGCATTAAACAGAATTCTATGAAACAATATACTGTGGAACAAAAAAGTAAAGCACATATATATTAATAATAGAACTAAAATGTACGACAAGGGCACTCATTGAGTGATCTTTTGTGCAATATAGTGATAAACAAGATTATAAACAGTGTAAAGGACAAGCGGGGTTTATAGAATGGAGAAGGAAGACAAATTGTATGCTACACTGACGACGCAATGTTGGTCTTTGAAGATGAAAACGACTTACAACAACTCCTACTCCAGTTCAAGGAAACAGCAGCAACCTACATTATGGTCATCTCTACAGCCAAAACAAAATCAATGGTGACCTTAAGTGAACCAATTAGCTGCAAGTTAGTTAACAATGGTCGAACGGTAGAACAAGTGTCCTGTATAAAATATTTAAGTACCGATAACCTGCCAAGAACTACAAGAAAGAGAGGGCAGAGAACAAGTCAACAAAACCATTACAATATCCGGTTGCCTTAATGATATAATATCGAAAAATCAATATTGATACCAAGGCAAAAATGTGTAAAACCGTGAGTAGACCTAGCATTACATACTGGCAGAAACTAGACCGGATACAGCTTACACAAAATGTAAAGCAGAAGTGAGCGAAATGAGAACCCTGAGAAGAATAGCCAACTGAACCAGAAAAGACAGGATCAGCAACGTAAACATCCGACAGACATGTAACATCACTCCCATAAACGAATGCATGATAATATAAGAAGAGAATGGGACCAACATTTATGAAGACTGGATAATGAAAGACTGGTCAAAATAGCGAGAGACAGATTCATGACAGGAACCAGGAGTGTAGACCAACCGAGAAAGAGATGGAGAGACTCCATATAACGATCATAAACAGTTTAAATCATGCAAGCTGCCTGTACAGAAGTAGCAGAAGAGGAAGAAATATAAATAGGTACATAATGAATTCACCAAAGAAATTCAAATCACAGAAGGATTTAGACAAGGAACTTCTCTCAATCCCATATTATTCAACATGGTTCCAGATAAAATAAAATCAGCAGGAGGACACAAAATGAGTACGTCTAACCTAAATATAGTATGCTATGCTGATGACATAGTTTTAATAGTTAATACTGACGATATCCTTCAATGGTTAATATTACAAATGGTTGTAACCGCAAAGTGGAACATGAAAGTATCTAAAGAAAGATCAAAATGTATAACAATTTCCAAATCCCCCTTAAAATGTAAGTTAGAAATACAAGCAATGGTTGTAGAGCAGGTCATGTCCTTTACTTATCCGGAAGTAGTCATATTTGGTTAAGAAAGTCCAACGACAAACATTTAAAGCCGCTAGAATATTCGGCTACTTAAAAAATACATTTTGGAAAATAAGTTATGAGGGTGAAAAATAAAGTAAAAATATGTAAAAGTGTAACACAGCTGGTCATAACATATGCAGCCGAAACTAGGACGGAAACTTCTAAAACAAAAAAGATAATAAGAACAACGGAAACTTCTACACTAAGGTCGATTACTGGTCACACACTAAGAAATAGAGTTCCTAGCCGAAAAATAGGCAGAGAATTGTTAGGTGTATAAATTTAATTTGGTTATAAATTGTACATATTTTGGTGATGCTAATAAATAAATGTTTTTTTTTATTATTCTTATGCCAGTTCAACAAAGACAATGTTATTCATGGCATTGATGATAACAGTAATATAAACAGTAACAATAACATATTGTTAATATGATATAGAAAAACATAGTATATTTGATTTACATAATTGAATGACTTTTATCTTATTAGCTAATCACTGTCGGGATCGGGTGAACACAAGTCTTGGGGTAGTTTGCGCTTGAGTCGGTGATGGATATTTCATCTGCTGATATTGTAATGTATAGCGCCGTCGCACTCGCGAATGTTTTCAAAGAACTTGCTAGCACTTGCGGTGATATACGTTTGGACTGTAGGTATATCTAGTTCATAATGTAATTGTTCATTCCGGATGTACCAGGGGGCATTCACTGATATCCGGAGAATTTTATTTTGAAGACGTTGCACTTTTAGTATATTGGATGTGGCTGTGTTGCTCCAGATTGGCGATGCTTATAGTATCAGTGGCCCTATTAGTGATTTGTATATCAGGATGGCACATTTAGAGCATACAGCTGTGCTAGCCTCGCGTAGTCTTGGTTGAGTTTCAGGTTTACATAAAGCTTCCAGGTTAGTCGTGTTTCAAGCAGTACCCCTAGGTACTTGACTGCTGCGTTAGTGGGATTCCATGGAATAATGTTATGGTTAATTATTAGAATGGGTGGATTTCTGATACGCCTTAGAGAGAAAACTTTTGCTTGACACTTGTCAGAATTCATTTCTAAATTCCATTTGTTGTACCACGAGCATAATTTGTGTATTGCATTCTGTAATTTATTGATGGCTTGGGTGAGGTCAGCGTGTTGTACTAGGACAACTGTATCATCTGCAAAGGTCGCTAAGGTTGCTTCAATAGGTGGGATGTCAGATGTGAAAATGATAAATAGTAGTGGTCCCAGCACACTTCCTTGAGAGACGCCTGCTTTAATTGCTTTTTTTTCAGAGGTTGTGGAGTTGATGCGTACGGCAAAAGTTCTATTTTCCAGAAAAGAGAATACGATAGCTTTAAGGTAGTTGGCTATTCGGAGATTGATGATTTTGTTTTTCAGGCTTTCGGTCCAGACCTTGTTAAAGGCCTGAGCTACGTCCAGGAAGACTGCTACGGTACAACTTTTGCTTTCGAAGCCTTCTTCAATTGTTTCGGAAATGCGTTGCAACTGGTGGAAGTGTAGAATAGGTTTTCCTAAAGCCGAACTGGAATGTTGGTATTATGTTGAGAGGGATTACCTCACACATTAGGCGGGAGTAGATGATCTTCTCCAGTAGCTTTGAGAATGCTGGCAGCAAGCTTATTGACCTGTAACTGTCGATCTTCTTTTTGTCTTTTCCCGGCTTTGGGAATACTTTTATATGAGCATGTTTCCAGGCCTGTGGGAAGTAGCCCAGTCGAAGGCATGCGTTATAAGTGGTTGCAAGGTAGGCTAAGGATTTTTTGGTGAGTTGTTTTAGGACAAGGTTTGGGATGAGGTCAGGCCCAGGGGATTTCTTTGTTGGAAGATTGTCTATTAAGGTTTTGATTTCGTAAGGGGTAGTGGGAGATATCGGTTCGGTTATTACTGGCTGATTGGTTTCGATGCGGTGAATTATGTATACGGAGTAGTTTGGGCCGCAAGTGAAATTGGGAGTAAAGACTCTTTCAAAATGGTCCGCAAAGGCTGTGGATTTTTCAACGTCAGTAATGAAAGTTGTGCTAGTTGCTGTTAGCGTTGGTATTTCCTCTCGTTTTTCTAAAATTCGCTTTGTGGCTCGCCACATTCCCGGGTCACCTGGTTCAAGATCTTCTATGTATTTTTTGTAGTTATTGATTCGCTGCTCCTCCAAAACCTGTTTTAAGCTGTGCGTAAGTTTATAAATAAATGTAAACTGTTCTTTTAAAGTGTAACGATATCTAAATAACATCCACATTTGCTATGTGTGCGTAACTAATTGAGAATTTAAGGGTCGCATTCTTGGCCTCCAGAGGGTGAAAATAAGAGGTTTGAAGTAATGGGACGGACGGAAGAAAAGCCCATGTGTGAGGTCGGAGATTGTTTTGGCATCTTGTTGGGGTTGCACGTGTTGTGCATGTAGCTAGCTACTTGTTGTAGTTAATCTAGTGCACTAGTGATTGAATATTCTGTATGTAGCTACAGTTAGATAAAGTGTGAGTGCTGATCAGTATTGCTCGTTATATGAGTGTGGTTGTGATTGAGAGCTCTCGGAGTTTGACCAAGTGATATTGAAAGCTTATACAAGTGTGGCTAGTCACGGGTTTTAAGGAATTGCAAACCGGGGCAGTAGATTCCAGAATCCTGTGTTACATGTTTCGTGTTGGCAGTTTGCACGGTTGTCACAGACGCATAGGTGGATGATATTCTTCCCCTATTAGCACCTTAGGATGCACAGAATTGCATATTGTAGCAGTAGACTCCGAGGAACAGCAGACTCCAAGGGGCAGTAGACTCCAAAATCCTGTGACATATACGTTCAAAGCAATTCAACGTGTGTCACAGAGACATAGGTGGATGGTATCCCTCCCTTATTGACTCTTTCTAGAGTGCGCCAGTGCTACTAGTTTTCAAGTGTTCAAATGGCATTAAAACAAAAGTAATTATCTAATGGACAATGACGTGGAAGTTCACAATCGCCTGAGCAGACCAATCAAAGGGTGAAAAGGATGGACCCCCCGGTGAGTTATACTACAGTACTTAATAACAGCAACAGATTGGTGAGTCCTTTTCTTTTTCATGTTTCCATATGTAGTGTCGCTTATTTGTGACCCTCATCTGTCAATGGTCCACGCACGGCTCATTTTCAACACTCTAACCTTACGATAAGTATACAACAAATATGGGAAGCTTGATTTCTTTGAAACATTCTTGTTTGCGAGTTGAATAAAAACGTTTTAACAAAAACGTTCCTAACAGAATGTGTAATACAAGATGTCTTCAAGTTCATACAAGGAAACAGCGGAACCAACACGTAGAGCGAAAGCAAAATAATAAACTATTGAGATCAGAGGCCGCAAGGAAGGGGGAAAAGTAGGAAGACCGTCAAAAAGATGGGCCCGGAGTTGACAGACCTCGTCAATGGAAACAGCTTCGTAAAGGTCGAAGTAAGACAGTAAAATCTGAGGTGTAGATATAAAAATTTAGCTGAATAATCTGCTGCGGAATGACGCTAACGCTAAACTACATGAGTGGTGCCAAAATACGGAAATTCAGATTGCTAATATAACATTTTGACCAAATTTTAATGTCTACAACTTTCTCTGGAAATTCTATAGTTCGGATATACTGTAGGTTCCCCGTGATTCTATTTTAACCGAGTACGTAGTACAGGAGGGGGCGGTAGCCGTCGGTGAGACGAAAAGCTGCTGAGGAACATTGCCCGAGTAGTTTTCTTTTACACTTCTTCAGGGAAGCTATTAAAGATATATGTAGGTTTACGGTAACTCTTTTTCTAATATAAGCCATAGAATTTTCCCTAAAATTCCAACTTTGTGATTTTGTCCAGATAATTACTCCTCATTTCTACGAAGCTAGATTTTAAAATATGTATTACGTTTGAAGAGTAGGGACGTGTGTGTTTATACTTATTATAATTTAATTTAGGAAATTTGTCAGCCTGACGTGAGGTTGTTACAAATACATCTTGAACTTTGTATTATTGTATCATTTTCATTTCTATGTGCAATCATAAGCATATACTTTTGATAAAATTTAACATTGAAAAATTTCAATTTCATAATTCAGCGTTGATAAATCTTTAATTGTCGGGCTAACTCTAACCATATTTTTACAATGGCTCTTGCCAATGGCTTTACCCAATTAACTTCCTTTTTGAGTTACATTTGTGATTTCTTAATTACAGTAAAAAGGAATGTGGGCTCTGTTGAATGTAACCCCATGTCGTTCAATATTATTATTTTTCTTGGTATAACCAACAATTTTAATTAATCATTTGCAGAAGAACCTCGAATTAAATGATCCACCGCCAAGAGGACAGATGTGCAATAAACATTTGGGAAAGCAATTCGAAATCCATTGAACTCTTTCAAATATGCGTGGCTTATTAAACTAATTTTGAATACGTCATTCGTGTTTTTTAATAAGAGACCTCATACTGTGAGGTAAAATGTTAATATGATCATAGAATGCAGATGATCTCCCCGCAATTTGTGTTTTGCCTACAGTCAGTCGAGAAAGTTTGAGATTTGCCTTATATTTTCCAGTGAACGTAATCCATTATTTTAGCACCCGCCTACTGTGGCCACACACCTCAAACTTTAAGGATTTTTAAATTTTCTCAGCTTCAAAACTACTTTCGCTTCACATCACATCCATCCATAGTCAATACTTTCTCTGTCGACCAGAATAATACCAGCATGAAAACACTTTTCGTTTTATGGCACATTTTACCGTTGTGCAAGTATTGACCCCTTTTATGCCACATTGTTTAAATTTATTATTTCTTGGATCTCTGCGTGAACTTTAAATGAAAGTTCAGGTATTTTTCATATGCAAAGACACAAAAATATTTATGCGAATACGCTTTGACTTTCCAAACAGGTTTTGAATTCAGTCAGGTTCAGGGCCAGGTTCACTAACATTTTACAACCGCTGTTGCAGTTTCTATACGAATGTAAACAATCTTTACCCGTAAATTCTTTTTGAATTGATTTCATATCTGCTGTGTTTCTGTAATAATAAATGTATTTTAACAGTACAACTCAGTTTTAATGTTAACGATGACTCACATATTTGTTTGTTTGGTGATAAGATAAACTGTAACCAGAGTAGGTTTGATTATCCCACATTGCACTATTAACATTACGTGATTCAATAGCAAATAACTAACGCCAGAACATGTAATGTAAGCTAATGGGTTTGCCTGTTAGTATAATTTACTATTTAGTCGTTTATATTATTGTTATTACAGGTATTTATTAAATAAATAAATGCAGCTGCAAACGACACCAACGAGCAATCACTGTAAAAATAATACATCTTCTGTTTCTTCTTAGAGCAGTTTACTAATTTTATCTTTCAAATTCTGTTCTACCAAGTAAAATATGCATTCTCCAACAGCCATGAGTGTATATACAGTTTGTCAATTTCAAAATGTATAATATATCTGGAAGTAAAACAGGTAGTGCAAATAAAAAAAATTATTCTACACAACATGGAGAATCATCCTGACTCATAAGTAGAGCTCGGAAAAATGTGCACCAAAAAAGCCTTAAAATATGCAATCTATATGCACTATTAAATTGCCTAAATATACCTTACATGTCAATTAAAAATAAATCTATGCGGTAAAAGCGGCATACATGCACTTACATAATTTTTTAATATCTATAGTTTTAACAATCGGTTTAAAAAATCGGACTTGAAATATGAATCGTTTATTCCTTAAGAAATATAAATACGCATTAAATATTTCATTATATTAATAAATTACATAAATCAGTAAATAAAATAATAATCGTTACAACAGCGGTTTATTAGGTACATATTTCACCAACTGAGAACAACTTAAGAATAACTCAAATTAAATGCTACCAGTTTTAGATGACAATGCCATTCTCAAGCAATTTTCTAAAAAGTTTAGAAGTAAAACATAAGACAAGAAGATAAAAGATTACATACTACCGTTTAATCATTTTCGCAATTTCCACCTTGAGATAAAGCCTCTATTCTCTACAACAACTGCACAAAATACTCTTTGCAAAATATCCATCATAAAATCCTGGTATAACAAGTACTTCACAGATATCAGAAAAAAATACAGATAAGACAATTTTATGTTTTTAGTACATTTTGGGAAAAAGTTCGAAATTATGCATTGTATATATGCTCGTATTCAACTAAATATGCATGCATACTTGACTGAAGAAGACGCATCTCCTATAAAGGCCTTTGCCTTGTAATTTGTGTGTATGACACGTATTTTATTCGGCAATAAATACTTTGAAAATTGATTGATTGCACGCGTATGCAAATATGCAGTACATTTTTAAAATATAAGGTGTCTACAATTGAAACTCATCTTTGCTTTATAAAAAAATTATTCAACAATTTCATTACAAATAATTACCGTTATCCCATTGTTTTAGTAACCGACGTATACCCTGCTCATAGAATTCTTGTGGCTGCTATTGAAAAAGTCTTCCACAGCTACCTGCAATTCTGGGTTAGACGCAAAATGCCGACCTTTTAACACCTTTTTTAGCGGTCCAAAAATATGGAAATCGCAAGACGATAGATCCGGGTTATAGGGTGGATGCTCTAAAACCCTCCATTTCTTTCGTTGAAGGTTTTCTTTTACTAAATTAGCAACATGAGGCCTAGCACTGTCGTACAGCAAAATGATTCCGCACGTAAGTTTTCCTGGACGTTTCCGTCTTATTGCTTGACGAAGCTTTGAAGCTTGTTCAAAGTTTCATTATACAGATTTGCATTGACATTTACTGCAGGTTCCTTAAACTCAACAAGGGTCCTTCATCGTAGAAAATAAAATGTTAACATCACCTTGCCTGCAGAAGGTTGTGCGTTAAACTTCTTCAATGGTGGTGAACTTGAATGTTTCCACTGCATCGACGATAACTTACTGGATGACTCGTAGTAATGGCACCAAGTTTCGTCGAGAGATAAGCCCATTCGCAAGCATATTTGTTCATTAGACAAGAGCCGAGGAATCTACTGCGAAAAAACTTTGCTGTACCTAACCCAGATTACACAATACTATGAACAGATCCTACACTCGCACAATTTCTGTAGTTTATCTAATTGAAATTCGACGATTTTCTCTAATATGGCCTTCCACACATGCCGTATTGTTTTTTGTTAATGCAGTACACCGTGCACCTGGTCGCGGTTCATCCATAGTCCCATTTTTTCCATTCTTAAATTTTCGGCACCATTCCTTCACAGTTGGGTATGCAATACATGCATTTCCATACACTGCTTGCATTCGCGTATGAATCTGCAATGTCTGCACACCCTCAGCCCATAAAAATTGTAGGATCGCACGCTGATCAAACTTGGCCAGATTTTCAAGTTGCTTACAAACACTACTAACATTAACAAACGTCATTTGAATTATTACATTTGTTTCAAGGCTAAGTTGATCAAAGGTGGGGTTCAGTTTAACAAGCCTTGTATATAAAAACATGCAAATAAAATGTTCAAAAATTGTTTATGACCTAATTCGGATACATCTCAAAAATCATAGCCCGGCATACAATCTAAACTATATGCAAATACATAAGACCGGTCGGGTTTACTATTCTCAAGCAAAGGACTACAGTCCCATTAGTGTTATGTCATTTGTATTTAAGACAATGGAAAACTTGCTCGACACGCATATGGGATGGTGTGCTGGTAACCAGTCCACTACACTGCGACCATTTTGCATACAGAGCAGGACTATCAGCAGAAGCAGCACTCCACTACCTGGTTAGAAGGGCGGAAAAAGCGCTGGAGATTCTTCTAGGGGTTGGAACGCCCCTAGAAAAATCTCCTTATTTTAGTAATACATCATTATACATACATTATTTTAATAATAAATTAATACTTAATAATACATTATTTTAATAATACATCATTTAACTCACAAAGCCATGATAAATCTGGGTCTGGAGGTGACGTGCTGCAGGTGGATAGACTGCATGGTCAGATGCAGGGTGGTCTACCCGTCGTTCCTGGATGGGACGCCAGCAGTTAGGGTGGCAGGGGGATACCCGCAACGGGAAGTCCTCTTCCCTCTGCTGTGGAACCTTGTTATGGGCAGACTGCTAGTGAAGTTCAGCAACGAAGGCTTTAATTTAAACATCTTGTATTACATGTTAAAAATTATTTCCACTCTCTAGACCAGCGATTTTCAACCTTTTCTATTTCACGTCAAACATAAACTAATTACTAATATTCTACGGCACACTTAAAAATATATCATATTTTTTACCGATATGCCTACTCCCTTTTTGAAAAATCTTTTATAACCTCTACTAAAAAAATAATGCTCTCAAATCGTCTTTCAAGGTTTCAAGCCGCCATGCTTCTTGTACAGGGTACGGCAAAATAACCTGACGGCTTGGGATGGCTTTTGCTTAAGCGCTAACGGAGATTGAATAGAATTGAAATACGTTTATTCATGAAACTTAAGATATTACATTTCATTTATATTAATAATTAATTATATCCTGGGTGGGCGGGCCGTTGTAGGATTTAGTCCTCTCCGACCCTGGGCTTCCTTCCTTCCTTCTTATGGGTTCTTGCTTTTCCTTCTGGGCGTGTGATTTGGGGTCTCTCTTCTTTGGTTCTTGCGTTGGGATAATATCTATAAATTAATGAAAGGTGGTGGAGTATTGGCTGTGAGTATTAACAATGCTCATCGCATTGTGAGGGGGGTGCTTATAACAAGGTCGAGGAGATCGTCTGGGAGATCTGGATATAGACTTGAAAAGCTGTGGGAGGATGCTTCAGTTTCCTGCGGGGTTTTCTTGGGATTCGGTAGCGGCGTCTGGGAGAAATTCGGAGGATCGCTTGGGCCATGGGGTTATTGTCATTGAAGGTGCGAGTGATGTACGATTTTTGAAGTTGTTGGACGCGGCGGCAGATGGGGATGATGCCTGAGTCTTCATAGATTAGTATACTGGAATACTGGAAGTCTAACCTGAAAATTTGACGGAAAATATATCTGTTCGCGTTGGCGAATTTGTTCTAGGGCACGAGGTGAGAGGTAGACGTAGATGGGGCTCGGTATTCGTTTATAGGGCAGATGAAGGTGTTGTAAGTATGGTGGAGGGTGCGAGAATTGTAACCTTGAAAGCGTCCTTGAATACGGCGGAACAAGTTGGAGCGGTGGCCAACTTATTTGAGGGTTTCTCGAAGATCTGGTAATAGAGAGCAGATGTAAGAAAATGTGATTTCAAAAGATTTTGCTTGGTTTGAGAGGGGTATTGGCTGATTATTAATTGAAAGATTGATGAGATAGGGTCGAATTGTGGATTTTTGGACATGCTGGGGTGCCTTAGAAGAATAGAAGGATTTGTCGGCATTGAGTTTTATCCGCCACTTGTAGATCCAAGTGTGGATTCTATTGAGGGCTGTTTGGATTTCTCGGGAATCACAAGTGCGTTGGGAGGACCAGATGGTTGTATCGCCCACGAAAAACTTGGTTTTGGTTCTAGCTGAATATGAGACTGGAAAGTCCTGGGAGTAAATAATGTAGAAAAGGAAGGACAGAACTGCTCCTTGGGGGATGCCGGGGTGGAGGTGAACAGGGAAAGAAAATTCATTTTGGACTTTGCAGGAGCGGTTGTTGAGAAGTGAATCCACTAGCTTGATGAAGGCGGGATTGAGATTTAGTGCAATAAGTTTGTGGATAAGATCGTCGTGCCAAACCTTATCAAATGCATGTTCTATGTCTAGAAAGATAGCGAGCGTGCACCGGTTGAGGTTGGTATTTTTGGTCGAGTCGGTGTGAAATTCTAAGTTGTAGTGGATCGGTGGGGTGGGAAACCAAAGTGTTCGAG
>JABXWE010045574.1:0-12205 GCA_014611495.1 Limonius californicus
TAGTTGAAACTGTAGTTAGAAAATTTGCAAATACAATCGTCGCAAAGTACTATTCAAAAATTAATTTTATTAAGGAATAGTTTTTTCGTCTGTAATTGTGTATTATTGCATGACCCCCCCATGGACTCCCTTCCCCCATGCATGAAGTTAGATTCAGAAAACTGCCCCCCCCCCGCTCTTGGCTATGTGACCAGATAGTGCGTGCGGCATGTTTAATTATTCTTCACCTACCAATCATTCGGGAGATGGTCGCCTACATCGAATTATTATTATTATTATGAGTATTACATCAATGCCAGGATGACATCGGCTGACTTTTACGAGGAAAGATGGCGAACTAAGTTTTAATTCTTCCCATCGTATGTGACGGCCGTGACTTCTGTGAATATTCGAGTATGTGGCTGGACATACACCAATTGCAGGCTCCATCTGGAGGATTGTATTCGAAAAGATATCCATAATGTGGTAATGAATCTATAATTACGATTTACTGCGGCCAGATCAGCTAGCCGGCAGACGAGCTTCTGTATCCGGATCGAATCACCAC
Source organism: Limonius californicus (assembly GCA_014611495.1). Classification (NCBI taxonomy): domain Eukaryota; kingdom Metazoa; phylum Arthropoda; class Insecta; order Coleoptera; family Elateridae; genus Limonius; species Limonius californicus. Next base: position 548 of record JABXWE010045574.1, read on the forward strand.
CGAAGTGAGGGGTTGAAGGATCCCCAGTGAGTACAACTTCCCAATATTTATTGACAGATCAGCAAGTCGGTGATTTATTGTCTATTGGATGTCACCTGCCTGGCGCCACCAATGAGTGCTTTGGCATCCGCTGTTTGTTTACTCAAATACCGCTTAAATTGAATGCAGGAACACTATCGCCTTAAATAAATTACATTTTTTATAAACCTCACGTATGGCCGTCCCTAAAAGTATTGATGTTATTTTTATGGCACACAATAGTTGGTTTTAAAACATTCCGGTCTACGCCCTCCCAGACTGAACAAAACTGGAGTTAATTGTATATCGAACAATATTAAGAGGGCTTATTTATAAATGGTTTCACGCAACGTGACAAAAATTCTAATAGGGGAAAATAGAAAACAATCAAGGGAAAAACAGAAACACGTAGGATGTACTTATTATAAGAGAAAAAATCAATATAATTAAACGGTTTTATTTGTTACATGCATATATAAAATCTGCACAAAGCTTAGTTATTGATTTTTTTTATTTGAAAATTTAAAATGTTAATCTCAACTTTCTTGAAATTCTTTCTCCAGTATTTTCAGTATATGTCGCAGTCTACTTAAAAAAATAATAGATTTAATGAATGCTAAGAGAATAGATCAACAACCCCCCTTTTGTGGGAGGCCCTTGCCCAACAATGGGATGTTGCGGGCTAATAATAATAATCAGTGCCACAGCAGTTCAGATTTTTACAGATGCATTTGTTGAAGTAATTATTAAATGTCACAATTTGTAGAAATATAAAAACATTAAGGTATTTATATTCCTTAAGGCTTTCGCGGTTTCTCGAACTGTCAATATTGCAATTTATTTTCGGCTTAGACCGCGTCGTCTTTTGGGAACTACACCCAGCATTTTCAGGTAAGGACCGACCTGTAGCTTGTCTGGCTTTACAAACATTTGCTCTAGAAGTTTGAGCAATATTTGTTCGTAGGCCCTGCCTGTCTAAACAGGGCCGTATGCTTATATTAATCAAACCTTGGGGCGGACAAGGATTTGATCTTGATGTATTTTGTTTGCCAGGACAATAATACTTAACCGGCTTATGCCTGTTAGCTGTTTGTGAACCCATACAAACTAACGTTTCGCAAGACATTGCAGTTTGTATCTTCAGAGTGAATAGAACACTGATCTCAAATCCGGGAACCGTAGTTATTTAAAACTCTTTGAGCCAGTCGGGCAGAACGACGGAGTTCTGGTTAGTTGTCACCGTTGGGCAAAGACGGATCCGGTGGATCGTGATCGTGAGATCGTCGTTTCTCGGGGCTGACGTAACCTGAACTTTCTTAATAATGTGGAAATCGATATTTTGGCTAACCATTATATGATTGATGTAAACTATGCCTCATTCTTAAAATACACATACAGTAACGTTACGGACCCTTCTTGTAATAGGTTTTCTTTGTCGTGTGACCCTTTGAACGTCCTAGGTTCGAATCTAATGTAACTGAACTGAATTCGTAAATAAAATACCAGAGAGGTTCATTACATTTACTTATAAAAATACAGACAGTGTAAATAATCAACCTTCAGTATTCACCTGTTCAGGCTATAAAACTGCAGGAAACCTTTAGCCGAGGTAGTAAGTATATTGATTTCAAGGAAAAAGACTCCCATCTTAAAATGATAGTTATATTTAGAAGTAATTGTCCAGTTAGGTAAAGCAAACCAACAAACAAAAAGAGAGAGGTAGGGGTACAGGTTGGCTTCCTGAAGGTGTAGTCGAGTTGTCTCAAGCCGCAACCAGCAGAGAAAGGCACATAAGCAGCTGAGATTCCTCGAAGCGCTGGCCAAGGTAAAGAGCTTGTGTAAGGACTGCGCTTCTTGACGGTTACATCAAGAATACTTACATAACAACATAGGTAACAACTTACTTTTGCTTTTATAGGCCAAAAAGTGGGTGCTGGATGGCAAAAATATTCTGCACATGCATCCATATTTTAGGAATCAAACCAATTTTATGGCGCTATTCTAAAACTAGTAATTCTTCGTTCACCTTTTTTAATAGAAATGTTAGGGACAAAACCAAATAACCACAGTATTATCAATAAAACCAAATAATAGTTTAAAAACTTTCAGGACTAACTATCCTGTTTATCACAGTAGCAGACTGCGCTATTGAGGACTGTCATCGAATAGCCCTTGAAATCAAATAATGAAAATCATTTTATTAAGTGCAAGCTATGCTCCTGAAATAGTAGAAAGAGGAAGGCTAAAAGAAATGTTTTAAATATGGAAATATAAATTACAACCACCGATAGGTAGGTATTTCATAATTCCCTTCTTGGTATAGGAAAACTATAGGGAGACATAGAAATATATATATATATAAGAAAGAAATTTAGCTAATAGAGAAATAAAAAGACTAAAAGAAGAATACTGGGAAACATTTACTAAAGGTATGGAACGAGATATGTATGGATCACAGAAAAGAGTGTGGAAGATACTCACAAACAGAACATGTGAAATCAGTGATATGGTAAGAACAAATACAATTGCAAAATGTCAATGAAAAGAATATTTTGAATGCTTATACAAAGAAAATAACATAGGTAACAATCAAATGACAGTGGAGCAAGCCGAAAATGAAGAAAATGTAGCAGAAATGACACAAGAAGGTGTAAAAATGGCAGTATCCAGTTTAAAGAGTAGAACAGCACCTGGACATGATAAAATTAAGAAAAAACTATTGAAATGCGGAGGAAGTGAGAGAATTATAGAGATGTTACACTATTGATTTCAACCCAAAACTGTTAACTAAGATCATTCTCGAAAAAATTTTACCATTTATAGAAATCAGTGAGGGACAGCAAGGTTTCCGTAAAAAACGTTCAACAACAGACACTATTTTCATAGTTCGACAAGTAGTTGAGAAAGTGATTGAATTCAACAAACCGGGTTTCGGGTGTTTTGTTGACCTTACGAAAACCTTCGGTCGGATTCAACTACAAGATGTATTACAAATACTTAGAGATAAACAGGTACCTCCAAATCTATTAACACTAATAAAAGATATAAACGCAAACGCTAAAACAAAAATAAAAGTGGAAAACTGGCTACTTGAAGATATAGAAACTCCTCTAGGAATTAGACAAAGCGAGTCACTGAGCTCTATGTTATTTAGTGTACTTATGGATAAAATAATACAAAAAGTCAAGGCACTACCGAGATATCAACTAGGAAATAAAAACATAAACATTATCTGCTACGCTGACGACGCGGTGTTAATCGCAGATACAGAAGATAAACTACAATATATGTTTCATCAGTTTGTTACCGTGGCTAAACCCTATAACGTGACAGTTTCATCAGACAAAACTAAATCCAAGACAATATCAAAGGAACCTATAAGGTGTAAGCTTGAATTGGAAAGGAATATGATCGAACAAGTTATGTCTTACATCTGGGAATTCTCATCACAAGTGATTGAAATGTAAACAAAGAAGTGAAACAACATGTGATGCAAGGTTCAAGAATATCTGGTTCTTTAAGAGCTATCACATGGAGAAATAAACATATGATAGTAGAAAGCAAAGTGAAATTGTATAAAGCGATAATAAGACCCATAATGACATACGGAGCCGAAACCCGGGCAGAAACGGCTAAAACAAAACAACTTTTAAGAACAGTCTAAATGGAGACATCTGCCTTGGTCTCATTTTCGGCTTGGTTTGTATTTCCATGATAGTTTAGGAAGCCTTTCTTCATCCATCCTTTGTAGATGTTCTCCTCATTGATTTTTGTAACGGTGTATGCGTTCGCTAATTGGCCATATTCCCAGTTCATTCCTTATGTCTTCATTTCTCAAGTGGTCTATTATTGTGCATCCTTTAACAGACCTAAGGAATTTGATTTCTGATGTTTGGATATGGCTGGCGTCTTTTTGTGTTAGGACCCAGCTTTCATATCCATACAGCAATGACGGTACTGCCATGGTCTTATAGAACCTCATTTGTGTGTTTGTTCTTCGTATTGCACCACATATCGCCTGGAATTTTGTCGTTTTTTTCAGCATTTCATTGTCATGATCATAAGATAAGTTGCAACCCAGATAGTTGAAATGTGACATAGTTCTTACGATGAGCATTTTTCAGTTTCGGATTAGCGCTTTATTTGCACAGCACACACTGAACGCATTTCTGTCTTTGTTAGTTGCTTGGGGATTCATATTTCCGACAAAGACGTATGTCGTAGTGACATCTGCGAAAGAAACAACACCAACACTATACGTGTGACGTATATTGTCGGCTAACACGTTTAGTAGAAAGAAACAGAGATACTTGAAAAATGTCGCGCTGATGCAGTCAAACGTCACTACTTAACTCTGTTTCCAGCAGTATTTAAAATGTTTTAGAGGTTGATACGGCAATATTTTATTTTCTAAAGTTAGGTACCTAAGAGTTTTCATTTACAATGTTGTTTATTACTGAAATTGTGGAAATTGGTATTAAGAGGTTGAAGATAAGTTAATAACATTTTTGTTGTACAGCCATTTAAAGGTAATTACAGTTACTAGAATGTATTCTTGAAAATGGAAAACGGTAAAACAGGCGTAAACAGTATGAGTAAAATATACAATAATTTAATAAAAAAACTGTACATACCACCACTGTAACCACTGTTGAATACCACTAAGAGCAACTAAATTAAATATAACACTATGTAATGTCGTTTGCATCAGAATCTGAATCATCACTAAAGAAGTCTTCATCGCTTTCATCACCATTGTTAATAGTTATCACTAGTAGTAAAATTTAGTCTAATTTTAGATCGCGTGACCACCATTAATTTATAGTTTTCTCCGTCTGCTGAACGGTTTTATTCCACGTTTCACTGATACATTGTTCAAGCGATTCGTTCCACATTGCTAAACCACTGCTTACACAGCATCCATCTCGTCCAATGTGTTTGTCATAATACGACTTGCATATACCCCATATATTTTCGATGACATTGAAGTGACAATGGTATGGTGGTAATCGTAGGACTGTGTGATTTTGTGATTCCAGCATTCAGTCAACAACGTAACGCTTTTCTTTTTTGTGTTGCCTAGCCAAATTTAAAAGCGTTATCCTTAAATCTGTAGGTTAAAACGGTATATTTTTTGCTAACCAGCTTTATAACTGACTTTTATTCCAACTGCTTGTGAGCATTTTTTCAATCAATCGGCTATGGTAAGAAGCGCTGTCAAGGACAATTAAAGAAGGTTCTCGCAAATTAGGCAGAAGTTGTTTTTCTATCCATTTTTCAAAATTTTCAGCGTCCATGTTATCGTGGTAGTCTGATTTTGATTTAGCAGACAAAATACAGCTGCTGTTTTCAATAAATCCATTGTGATTGCCAGCATGCAAAATCATATACCTTTTTCTTCCTGATGCTAAATCGGGCCTTTTTACACTTCTCGATGTATCGTCTTGCCAAGAACGTTTGTTAGATCCTTTTGCAAAAATCCAGGTCTCATCCAAGAACACTACAGGGAAAGGCGATTGTGAATTTGTATTACCTATCTATATATTCTTATCAAAAAAGCCGTTCGCAATGACACTGTACTAGCTTTTTCACTTAATATTCTACGGTTGCAATCTATATTGAATTTAAAACCAATACATTGTAAGAGTTTCCTAATCGTTAATATTGCAGAATTTAGAATCTGTTTGTCTTTGTTGTACTGTTTTTAAAGTGACTGGCTTTTTTTCGACTTGCATTCTGTACACTACATCTCTAACTGTCATTATTAATGTTTCGGGCATGTCTTCAGTTTTTAACTTTTTTCTGGAGCTGTGAACTTTTTTTATTAACGGCAGATTGTCTTTCCTTTGCTGCACTATTTTCCGTATGGTGGGTAAACTTATTTTTAATGCATCTGCAACTCGTTCCCGAACCGCTACAACGTCGCGTAGTGGGCCAAAATTGTCTTTTTCGCGCGTAAAATAATCGAATAGATTTAACACAAACTGTTGACACTGCGCATTCAAAATATTTCCGGACATTTCTAACAGCGTTTTCTTTTTACAATAGCTAAACACCAACTAACATCCAATGTTGAACTGGCTGTTCATAACAATAGTGCTACGATATTAGTAAAAATTTGGGACTTGCAAAAGACAATTTTATTTTACACTTTTAGAATAGCACTTGAGTTAGGTAGAAAGTACCCTTGGTGTGCAATTAAGCCAAACTACGCTTTTGTCGACCTTCAACAGTTTTTACACATCTGGTTGTCATAATTTTGACTGGATCTGGGACGGGATTGCCAAAGGCTCCGACACTGTCGTCGAAATAGTTATATATGCCGTATAAACCTCCAAAACATTTTAAATACTGCTGGAAACACATTTAAGTAGTGACGTTTGGCTGCATCAGCGCGACATTCTTTAAGTATCTCTGTTTCTTTCTACTAAACATGTCAGCCAACAGAATACGTCACACGTACAGTGTTGGTGTCGTTTCTTTCGCAGCTGTCACTACGACATACGTCTTTGTCGGAAATATGAATCCGCAAGCAACTAACAAAGACAGAAATACGTTCAGTGTGTGCTGTGCAAATAAAGCGCTAATCCGAAACTGAAAAATGCTCATCGTAAGAACTATACTTGTTCCAGTGTTTTATTTTCTATTACGATTTTGGATCCTAGTGTTTATTTTCTTTTAAAAGCCAATACTTTCGACTTGTCTGATGATACAACTGTATTCTTTGGCTGTCTGGCTTAATCTGTATATACTGAGTTGTAGTTCGTACTCTGACTTGGCAATTATGGCTTGATCATCCGCAAACAGAATAGTGTTGATAAACTTGTCTTTGCTAATTTGAATGCCTACTGACACCTGCGGTTCCCACTCACTCAACGTCTCATCTAACAAGATGTTGACAAGTGTCGAAGACAATCCGCAACCCTGACGTACTTCTTGATTTGTTTCTGTATGGGTGTTGTCAATTCTATTCCCAGTTTCGATTTTAATTGACGTGTCACTGTATAGATTCCTTATAATTTCTACTAAGTGTCTTGGGATTCCCCTACGTCTTAAGATACTCCATAGTTTTTACCTGTCTACACGGTCGAATGCTTTTTCATAGTCTACCAAAGCTATGTGCGTTTCCAGATTGAATTCCCTTCTTTCCTCTATAAGTATTTTTAAAGTTAAGAGACTGTCGGTGCAAGATCTGCCGTTCCTGAAGCCATTTTAATTTTCTACAATCATTGTTTCGACGATTACATTGATTCTATGCGATATTATTCGCGTATATATTTTATATCCGAATGTTAGTAGGCTAATTCCTCTATAGTTTTCGCATTTGCTCCTGTCTTCTTTTTTCAGTAGCGGTTTGACAATACTTACATACCATTATTTAGGCATTCTGCATCGTTTCCAGTACATGTTCATAAAATGCAACATTCTCAGTTTAAGTAGTAAGTCTCCATATTTTAAGAGTTCCAAGTTGATGTTGTCGACTCCAGTTGCTTTTCTGTTTCTGCAATGTAATGTAGACGATATTGTGAAGTTTACAAAACACAGAAAAAAGGAATGGATCAGCCACGCCGAAAGAACTGAAAACAAGAGGCTTAGGGTCGGTGTTTCAATGTTGCGATAAAAGTCTCCGATAGTTTTCAGGCGGTATAAACTAACCCCTAGGATAAATGTACCTTACAGCATTTTTGCGTCTTTCAGTGCTACTTATCCTACTGGTTAGATGTCGGCCAAATTCTTACAGGTTAACTACCACTGGGTCTAAAGAATGTGTGGCAAGTTCCGTACAATGATGTGCGGAAAGGAAAGCGCATTATCTTAAAAGCAGTGAGTTAAACAAAGATACCTACAGTTTGTTTACTAAAGGCCGGGGGGACTGTGAAGGACGGCACTCCAAGTCATTTGCCGAAGTTGGTAGTAAAATATGGTTTTAAATTTGCAATTGTATGTGTAACCCTTACAATCGTTTTTTCTGCTAATTATACTAATTCCACCTGCATCGAACCGCTTGCATAAAATCACAACGTTACGTAAAGCAACTGCTCCATGGGTGTTACACAATGGTTTATGAAATATGTATGTATAAATAATTTCGTCTACATAACCGTACAGTATCTACTTTATTATTTGATGTAACTTATTTGAATTTCTTCCAGTAATGTTTGATCAGTGGTTTTCTTTAATTTAAATCTTCGGAAAAATTTAAATCATCCGAAAAATCAAAATCATTACGACGATAAGTCTGCGGTCTGGATTTACAAGACTAAAAATGTTCGCTTCTTGAATTTGTAAAACTTATCTATATTTCAGTTACTACACCAGAAAAATAGTATTAATTATATAAACATTTTATTTACATTTATATCCGCTAGAAACGATTCGTATCGCCTGGTACACACTCGTAACTGCCCTATCTTGCCGATAAAGTACTGTCGGCTACTTCTATTACCCGATAAGTTTATCCTATGGAATAAGTAAACTAACCTCTGAAGTAGACTATCGGAAGATTGAAAGACAGAAAATACCGGAAGAATGACGATAAATTTGACTGTTAGCTTGTCTAGAACTTTATCGGTGCATTGAAAGACCGGCCCTTATTTAAATAGCGCGTGACTTAAAACCTACAGGAAAACGTAATCCAGGGCGACCACAGAAAACATGGAAAGAAAGTTGGATCTCAATATCGGGTGAAGGTCCATAATAAGAGTGAAGACTCCCAGGTGACAAATACCTCATTAAAGACAAAGAAGAAAAATATAGGAAAACTGACGCGTTAATTTATGATTTAGTGTTCCATTTTCTTTTAACGCCGAAGTAGTAAAAAGTAACATTCAAATCAAACTGATTGAAATATATGCTTATGTAAATAATTATTTACCCTTTTCAAGAGTAATAAGACTTCGCGCAGGACGGAATTAACATTTAACATCTATATTAATAAAAATTACTCCCGATATTTAGAAACTAGTTTCTAGCAAAAAAATATTAACTTTTATATTTCACTAATGTTACATTTTGTTGTGCATAAAATTTGATAATACAATCTTAAATAAATGTAATTTTTTTTCAATTTTTACAAATTCATTAAAGAAAAATACGAACTTTTGTAGCCCGTGTTCATATACGAGTTTTACACCACTGAACTAAAATGGTCATCACTAAATATAAATCGTAAGTAAAACAATATAAAATGAAAGTCAAGCCAGCCTAAAATAACATTTGGAATTAATAGGCTAGCATTTCTCAATATTTTTAGTTTAAATTCTCCAACCTATAGCACTGACTATAAGAAAAAATAGCGTTTAAAAAAATGAAGGTAATACACAGAAAAAAAAATCAAGAAATATTAAACAAAATTTCTTTGATAGTTTACCAGAGGAAGCCCTTTTTTATGCATAGGAGTGGTAAAATGTGTACCGCGGATTTTACAATCTTTGCCTGGAAATCGTGTACATAAAACTACTTGATCGAACACGTGCGCAAGATTGGAGTTCATGATTCCTCTTGCACACAATGAGAAATGTTATTCCATGCGGGATGTACAGTTGGTTTAATATCCCATCTAACGTACCAATATGGAAGTTGCAAACAAAAAATAGTGAAGAAAATTGTGATAACGATTTAAATAATTCGCTTATTTGAGGTATTTCATCAGTCGTAGGTGCCCATTCTCCGGCAGAAGAATTATTTTCGTTAATAAATGTTCCTATAATATCCCAGAAAACGTAGAAATAAAATAAGAAAGTTTATGTTCCAAATGGGAAGAACTGCTACCGCAACAAATGCATCAAAACGCCATGGAACAGAAAGCACTGGCTGTAGAGGCTGGCCAGATAGAGCAGGGAATTCCTTAGATTACTGTGATAGTTGATGGACTAGAAGGTCATATGGCGTAGGTATTTCTCATTGTCCCGGTTTGCATTTGTAACAGGATAACAGACAAAAAGCTTCTATACCATGGTGTAAAAAATATATTTTGTTATGTGTATGCAACAAACAAAGGTGCCGGTCCCAAGCCCGGAGAAAGGAGGAGGGTTGATGGGAACGAGTTAGTAGCCCTCTCGTCGTAAAAAATAATGATCGCTCACAGAACTGGAAACCAAACCTCGGACATCGGACGGACAAAAATGATGACAACAAACGCACGATCATGGAAACGAAGAAACATACTACGACTAGCCTGCTGGAACATTATATCATGGAATGGACGGGATCAAGAAGTGATAATAGAGATGAATAACCACAAAATAGAGATTTGTACCCTATCTGAAACCAAACGTAGAGGGAAAGGAACATCCAAATACGAAACCTATATACTCATATGGTGCGGAAAAGATAAAGCAAGCAGAGTAGCACACTCAGGTGCAGGAATCCTATTAAACGAAAGGTTCGAAAAACAAATAACACAAATAAAGTATGTAAATGATAGAATACTAATAGCGACATTGAGAATAGAAAACAACCCAGTATACTTCATAGTTATATATGCACCAGACACAGCTAAACCACTGGAGGAATACAGACTTTTTTGTGAACAATTGCAAAGAAGAACTGGATATGATCCCAAACTCACACAAAACATTTATTATAGGTGATATGAACGCCAGAGTGGAAAATGAAATTGTAGAAGGCGTGAAGCAAAAATATAACGAAGACGTGACGAACGATCACGGCGAAATACTGACGGAGTTATGTGCACATAACGAACTAAGAATAAATAACACGTATTTCTCACACAAACCACAGTACAAATATACATGGTCAGACACAACAGGACGACATTCCACGATAGACTATATTATATCAAATAAAAAGGTGCATCCCAGAAATATATTAGATGTTCGAATATTGACATCAGCTAACGTGGGATCAGATCACGGCCTGGTACTATGCAAAACCCGGATGAACAAATCAGCTGTGATAAAAGCTACACCCGAATATGTACATAAAATGAACATAGAATCACTAGAAAACGAAAGCACCAAACAATTATATAATAGACGATTAAACGAAAAAATAAAAGAGAATGAGATAACCAACACTGACGACGTAGAGTGAAGCTGGACAAAGATAAAAACAAATATTATCACTGCATCAAAGGAAGCATTGGGACAGCGGAAAGTTAACATAAACAATAAACGAGGAAAAAACCCTGGTTTACCGAAGGAATAAAGACACTCAGCAAAGAAAAGAGCGAGGCATATGTGAGATACAGAAATAACAAAACAGCAGACGAACACGAGAAATACGTAAGAGTAAGAAACAGAGGCAACGCAAAAATAAAAGAGGAACACTGGGAAAGATTTACGAAAGATATTGAACATGATTTTTATAGCACCCAAAAAAGAGTATGGTAAATGAGCTACAAAGAAACCAGTAAATGAATATAGAGAAATACATCCGCTAGAGATCGATAGATATATGGATTACTTCAAAGAAATCTACAGCGATGAAGGAAACACACCTATACCGAAAACAGAAACACGAGAACTAGACTGAAGAATCAGAAAGAAACAACTGACAAACGCGATAAGAAAATCAAAAAATTGAAAGGCGCCAGGAACGAACACAATCACGAATGAACAAACAAAGTATGGAGGACAGAACCTAGCGAACGAAATAACGACGCTATTTAACAAAATA
>JABXWE010045575.1:0-13838 GCA_014611495.1 Limonius californicus
CTCTGGAGTAGAAGTGTTTACACTTCCCGTGGTTCGGAGCCCACGTTAAACTGTAGGTCCTCTATGTCTGTGACACTCTAAAAACGCGCAACACAGGCATAGGAGAGAAGATCGCTACGTCTCGTAAGAGATAAAGCACTCTAAGAAACATATACATGCCGACTCTAAAGATCATTTAATATGTGCATCGAAGTTAAAGAGTTTTGAGAAAAATCAAAACACCATAGGCGATGCTTTAAAAGAAAACACGAGACTTTTTAAAGCACAATTTAATGAAAATGTTCGATTAAATAGATTTTTCCTCCAAACAGTTATCGACACAGTTTTGTATTTAAGCAAGCAAGAATTTGCGTTTCGCGGACACGACGACAGCAGTGACTCAGCAAATTTTTTCTATTTGTTATTATTAGGGTTATTGTAATAGCACTTCGTCTATTTTTTACCCGCGAGCCGCCACTGTTGTATGAATGATGCTGCTTGTGGCCTTATTACTTCTCCTGGTCAGCCAATGTTTGGGAGAAGCGCCGAATGGCTACCGAGCTCGATACCGACCTTAGGAATTACAGAAAAAATCCTGCCTATCGCAAGGTTCGAATCGAGGACTTCGCATTGCGAGCCTAGCCCTCTTACCACTGGGCTATATATATATAAGCCGGTTTAAAACATCTTTCGGCGTTGTCGGACGCCCAGTCTCCGTCTTCTTCGGTTTTCACAATCTTCTGGTGTTAGGTTTCTATCATTAATAGATTTATGTATAGCTTTTTGCCACTCCAATCTAGTTCTTCTTCTATTCCGACGACCTGTTGGTTTCAGGTATATGCTGTACGTGGCCATACCATGTCAGTTCCTTGTTGTCTATATCGTTCGTTATACTTCCTTCGATTCCCATCTGTTGATTTATTGTGTTGTTTCTAATGTGATCTCTTTCTGAAATGCTTAAAGATCTTCTAGTCGCATCCATTTCTACTGCTTCTACTTTTGCTTTATATTTCTCAGTTATGTTCTATGTTTCCGTTCCACATAGAGGAGTGCTCCTGACCATGGTTTCATAAATGTTGAACTTTCTTCTTTTTGATATTTTCTTACTCCAAACTACGATACTGAGACATCCAATAACTTTCTTTGCTTGTACTATTCGTTTTTCTATCTCTGTATCAATAGCAGTAATAAATAAATTGCGTATGGGAAATGATTGCGGGGATGTGCCAGGTTTATTTTCTGTGCATAGGTACTGCGTTTTCTCAAAATTGACCCCCGATGTTTGTATTCCTCTAGTAGTTTCCGCAGTTCAGCTGCTACCATTCGTAATTTAGGCTTTTCCAAATTCATCCACTCAGCTCTAACCTAGCTGCCACCTACTTTTATTTATTTAAAGCGACAGTTAAGGGCTAAGATATCAGTAATTGAGTATTTTGAGTTCCAAGCAAAAAACAATTGTTCAAAAGTTTGAAATTGTTAAATCAAGTGTACAAATGGTGTTGGAGATTATGTTGAAATATAGTTTGATGTTTCCCTAACGTACCCAGAATGCAAAGATTTGGAATTCCCCTCGTATACGGATTATAATTTTAAATCTCCCTTTTATTCGTTCTCATCTCATCACATTCAAACTGTCCTAAAGCTTGGTTCGTTTGCCAAGTGCACCCCTTGCACATTTATTGAAATAGAAAACCCGAACCACAAAGCCCACATCAGAATTATTACGAGCCTCAGGCCTGCACTGAGAGGAAAGTCGCTGAACTTCAGCACTGCAATGGAAAAATTGCAAGTTTCATTTGCTGTGTGTGCATTGAACCGTAAATATTGCACGGGCTGTGCATATTTTCAGTCCCCCAACTTCGGATAGTCGAAAGACCCTTCGCATTGTCCGTCTCTATCTAGCAAACACAAGATCCCTATTTGATCTAAATTGCGACGCACGCTGAAAGGATTCTGTTGGTTTTTCTTTTTTCGATTGTTTTAGTCAGAGGAAGGCACGGTGAGTCATTAAGTATAGCCGGGGGAAAGCGAGAGTTGGACCGAGTACGAGAGAGACCGAAATAAAATGATGGCCTGGGTGTAGTTGCGGTTTTGAGCGGATACTTACACCCCTGCGCTAGTGTTTTATAATATTGAGTCAGAAACGTTCTTCCTGTATGCGAACAATGAAGTGAAAAACTTGTAGAATGTATGTGGTGGTTGTGGAGAAAATTGAATCGGCGTTGGCGAAAGAAAGCGTAAGAAGAAAATGGTGAGATTAACCAAGGAAATCGGAATGTTTATTAATAACGCTGTAAAGTTCGTCCATGTGCGTCTATAGAACAAACAGGACAAATCAAACTATTTGAAAGTTACTGTTGTTACCTTTCATGTCGCCGTTCGTTGTATTTTTAAGATATAAATCTACTGTAGGCCTTCTTGAATTTGGTTGTCGATTTTATATTAAACAGCACACAGCACAATGGAAAAATTTAATTTACTGTTTCAAATATTTTCAATCGCTGTCGATAACATATAATCACCAAAAAACACAACAGAACTTTATTTTATTTAAGAAATGCAGTTAGAAAAAGTATATTATTAGCAATAACATAATATAATACATATTAATAGAGTATTATAAAAGTTATGTGGTGTAAATTAAATCGAAACACCTCCAGCACCATCTCTTATTTAAATTTAAACTAATTTTAATATCTGATCGGTCAGCCAGTGTTCTTTGAAGTACACACACATCTTGGTTTTGTGGGCCACAAGGCCTACATTGGTTTAGATCTGGGGATTGCACTGGCCAGTCCATCCTGCGATTTCATTGGTTATCATGCACGATTTAAATAGTTCTAGTTTGGGGCAAGAATCACCAAACAGATCTTTTTCACTGGGTAGCATTTTATACTGCAATACTTCGAAGTATTTGCAGGAGTTTATGATCCATTAGACATGTAGTCGACCAACTCCTTGAGCAAAGCAAAGATGCAATTCCGTACCATAACAATGATTCTATGCTTAATTATTGGAAGAAGATATTATGGGAACATTTTTTTCCCCACCAGACCTTCTTTTATATATATATATATATATATATTGCCAACATAATTATTGATGTCAAAAGTTGATCTACATGTATACATATATATTTATGCTGTGGTTGGTTTCCAGGAATTCTTCCGCGTAGCAACTTCTTAGTCCTGGGACGGACCGGGATGGTTGTCTTGACGACGTTTCGGCAAAGTCACATTTGCCATCCTCAGGTCTTGTCGGATAACTTTCTGCTGATGCTTCTTGTAATACGACTGTTCATATATATATATATCGGTATTAGACGGCCAAGTGCCGCCTTTCCGTCATTAACCACCATGTATCTCTGTTTAAGACTTCTTCTTCATTCCTTCACTCCAGGATCTTCGGGGTCTTCCCCTCTTACAGGGGGTAACCCATTTAGACATTCTTTGAGGCCATCTGTTGTCATCCATCCAAAGTAGGTGACCAAACCATTTAAGGCTTCTTTTCTCGGTTCTGTCAATTAAATTTTCTTCGGCCTGCAGGGTCTTCCAACTTCTACATTGGTAACGTGATCTAACCGCAACAAACGTGTGCTTCTTCTGAGGTAGTCCATTTCTACTGTCCCTATTTTCCTTCTATTCTCAGCATTAATTGTTCATACTTTTAACCCATAGCATAACACCGATTCAATTAAGGATTTGCCTATATTTTTCTTTGGTTGATGTCTATCCCACCAAATAGCGTTCAGACATCCTATAATTCTTTTAGTCTGTTCAGTTCTACTTCTGATTTCAGCAGAGCCCAACTCATCTTTTGTTGTAGTTGCCCCTGTCAAAAATTGATTCCTTATTAAATTGTACTTTCTGCTACCGCTCTGTGGCTTAGTTCTGCTGTTCTTTGAAACCATATATAGCAAACAGTGCAGTGTCGCCTTTCCTGCTCTACATCCTCTAAATCTAAGCAGTTTTGTTGTAAATTTACATCCCATATTGTTTGCAATTTTGAACCAAAGTATATACGCCTTTTTTATTTTTTTTTAATATTATAGTGTAGTGAGTAAGTACCTATCTGCCGGCCTTGGTGGTCTAGTGGTTAGCGCATTTGCCTTTGGATCCGAGGGACGCGGGATCGAGCCTGGCCAAGGTCGGCGAAATTTTTCTAGCGGGGAAAAATCTGAAAATGCGCCTTCTGTCGGATAAGAAGTAAAGCCGTAGGTCCCGTGCCACTGCGATGTGCGACACGTTAAAAATCACTACTGGAGTTGGAATTACCCCAGATAGGCAAAATTCTTAGTTAAGAGTGTACAATGGGCCATATGGCCTAAGTGCATAGAGATGCTTGGAAAACCGCGTCCTAGATCTCGCTCTTTCAAAGCAAACAAGCAAGTACCTATCTGATATAAACAGTGAAAAGTTGTAAAATATTCGAAAGAAATGCATTTAAATCTCAAATTTCAGGGGCCATACGTTTTCTTATTTTAAATATCCTTGTCGACTTCATATCAATCCTTATTTCCCGCGCTATACTGCATCACTTTAAAGAATTACCGTCTTAGGCACCATGATGGGTCAAATAACTCGCATGCAGCGGTCGAAGCAGTTTATAAAAAAAACTTCTATTTATACCGAACTTATCGCAGATGTGTGTGCGGGAGCGCCGTCACGCTGATAAAATTTAGTTGAAGTGGCGTTAATGCCGTCTTCCCGACGATACTAAGGCCAAGTAACTTGCTAACTATGTAACGAAATCTAATCAGAAAATACTTCACCCTCGCTTGTGATGCAGAGTTAAACACGCACTTCCTTTCCTTCCCAACTTCTGACAGCGACGCCAGCAAAACGAGCGGTCTGTCACGTATTATTGCACGCCGTTGCATACGGAATTGCCAGATTTTTTTATCAAAACCGCAATAAGGATGCAAAGTTATTAAATTAGATATTCTTAATGAAATAATCGTACAAAAATATTAAATTGTGCCAGTTTTATTTTTTATCCGAGTCGGCTCCATGTCAGATGATGATGATGATGATGATGAGCATCCGTACGGGAAAGGTTTCTAAAACAAACAAATTGCAGATTTGTTAACTCTAACAGTCTCGATCGCTATGGTAATGGCCAACGTTCGTTGAGCGGATAAGGCACACGAAGAAGAAGAAGAAAAAATATCCCTAGTAGTGGTTTTAAGAATTTTCTATCATTGTCATCCACATTCAAATTCAATATTTCAAATTTGAAGCTTATCATTTATCAGATTGTTTGATGAAACTTGATGTTAATATTACTTGAGGTCAGTTATTGCGCAGCAATTCTGATTTTCTGGTATGAAGTTGATCTCTCCCGTGTGAAATAAAAATCACTACGTCAAATTTTTAATTTAAAATAGAATTTCTAAGATTGATAATCAATTTCAAATTGATTTATTACTTATGAAGTTGAAATTCACACAATCTTGAGTTTGAATTCGAAATCTGTAGTATTGGAGTTGATTGCGAGCTCTTGGTTGATTTTTTAAGTTTCACAATGAAATCTGTACAATCTTGCAATCATTTTGTAACATTCTAAATTCTATATCTTTAATTTTGAACTGTCTCGTTCGATTCAAGTTGATATCTAAAGTTTAAATTGCAAATCTCTAATCTGAGTTGACCATGACTTCTAACTTGAAATCTTCACTAATTGAAGTTGATTTCTTGAGCCAACTTGAGACCTGTATCTCTAGTTCGAAGTTGATTGTGGATTCCAATTTGATTTCTTAAGCTTGAAATTCAAAACTTTACAAGTTTGACAACAATTCCTTCAACTTGAATATCTCTAATTTGAGTTGATCCTGACAGTGATCTTGAATTCTTAAGTTTATAACTGAAATTTTAAGTGGCATGATATCAATTTCTTGATTGCAAATTCTAAAAGTTAAACATGATATTCATATTTATTTATTAAGTTTGGAGTTGAATTCTATACTAGCTTAAAGGTAACTCCTTGAGTTTGAATTGAATATCTCTAACATGAGTTGATCAAGACAGTTGATGTGAAATTGAAATTTTTACTATCTTGAATTTTTCCAACTTTGGATTCAAAATCTTTAGTTTAAGTAAATCAGGAGTTTAGAGCAAGTTAAGAGGTGTAAGTTGATTTTTGAAGTGAAAACTATACCAGTTTAAAATGATTTCTTAAGTTGATGTAATTTTGAGTGAATTCTTCAAGTTATAATCATGACGAAATTGAAATTAATAGTTTAGCTGAAGTAGAGTTTGAATTCTAACTATGTAGTTTGACTTGATCTAGGTCATTATATAAATTTGAAGATGAAATCTCTACTCACTTAAAGTCAATATCTTTGGAGTAAGTTCAAAATCTCTTCTTTAAAGTTGTTCTGAAAGTTGATTTCGTATTAACCTGAAATCAATGTGTATATGGAAGTACATTTCTTGATTTTTGTAGTATAAATCTTCAGTTAAAAAATGTTTTTTTTTAATTTCAAGGTGCAATATTGATAACCTGAAATCAGTTTATAAGATTAAATTCTAAATCTAGAGTTGGGAATTCATCTTGAGTTTGACGTCGATTTTTTATGTCTGATATTAAAATCCCAGCGAGTTCAAGCCGAAATCTCAGATTTGAAATCGATTGTTGTATTTAAAAATATGATTTTCAGTTCAATAAGTTTAATTTCGTTTAAATTATGTAAACTGATAGGAGAATTTTTACTGAATGAATTTGAACTGTAGTATAGTGAAAATAACACGATTCTAAACTTTGTATCTTGTTTATTCCCATACTATTGCATAAATCCCACTCACTTTAACTTCTTTAGCTTGCCTTTAGACGTTAATCAGTAATTCTTATTAACTTTTTTAGTTATTTATTCTGAAAACAACAACACATCTTTTTTGGAATTTGGATGGTTTTAATACATACCTAAAAATATTTTAAGCATTTACATATTTTTGATATTCTCTGCAGCATCTTTCACATAAAATTTGGATTTTGTATCCCCGGAACAGCTAAACTTTGTCTTTTATCCCTTATCGCTTTTGTTTTCTACTGTCCTATCTATCGCCTTCGCATAATTTTTTATTTTATCCTCCAGTTTCATCCACTTGTTATGCCAAACATTTTTTAAGCCGGCCGTTAGGCAAAGTCTCGGCGGTCTTTTATTTTTATAGTCTGTAGTTAGCAGTTAGAGCTTCCCTATCTGCTAAAAAAGGGTATAGGAATGCAGGTTGTGGGCCCCTTGCGAGTATTGTTATAAATTGGATAGGGATTTTTGCGGGCACTTTTATTTGCTTCTGCTTTTCCAGCCCTTGGCTTTCGTGTGGCGATACCAGAATGGCTTTTCGTGTTCTTGGTAGTCTATCATTGTTCGTGCGACCTATATTACTTTATGTTTATGGATAATCGCATTCCGATATTAAATATGTATTACAATATTAGCCAGTGGCGTAGGTAGACATTTTTTGTTTAATGTACTATGAGTGTAGGCTAATTACTAATTGCCTGAAATTAATTACAGAAGAAAATAATTGAACTGATTTTATTTCAGAAGGTTGTAACTCCGTAGCAAAATATTTCTAGGACAATCTTAATATGAATATATTATTTGCTTATTTTCTGAATCAACCTCTAAGTTTCTTAAAGGCCGAAACGAAACGTCCAGTCTAATTATTATATACAGCTACACTTCTTCTTACCAACACCCCTCCTCTTACAGAAAACTTTGTTCCGTCACTGTTTCATGTCCCTACTGAGGCCATTTCATTATTAAACAAGGCGTAACCGGAGTTTACCGGAAAGGTTGCAAACATAATGTTTCGATAATCCTGTTTGTTTATGTCAGCGCCGTGAGTGTGTGCATGGGTACCATCGATGGTAATTATTGAAGGGTTATAATTAGCCGCGTATGACGTAATTCGAAGACAGGTGATATCATACTCCGGCTGGCTGCGAGGAAGTTTTGTGAGGTTTCAAGGAAACAGCTGCTTCTTTCGATCGCCTCATCAATATGCCGTGTGCAATCACAAAACACGTCTTGTAGCTAATAATTAAAATGGAAGGCAGAAGCTTGGCTAATGTTTTACAAACCTCTTCAAAATGGGAATGTTAAGTGACTCCAAACAACTTTTTTTTAAACTTTGATTTTACGTATAAACTTTCTTTTTGTTTGTTGTTGAAGTCATTTAGTCACCAACTAGTACGCTTATTATTGCATACATTGTTAGAGAAAATGAGTAGGAATTGAACCCACACGCATTTTTTGATATAATTTTATATCGTTTGCCTTTGCTTTCACCACCGATTTCCGTTACCGCTCCTTTTACGAGGGTCGTTTGAAATGTACGAGGGCAGCCTTTTAAGTTTTACAAACGACCACTAGGTGGCGCTATTGAGATGTATCATTACTATTTTCGTAAAATTTGACATTTGTTATTGTGAAAACTGAGCCAGCTTAGGAATTGACCGAGTAGTTTGTTTACAGTGAGCGTTTAAAAAAAGCAATTCTGTGAAAAAATGGAAATTTCACGTGCAGGTTTTCGTTGGATGATTTTTACGATTTTAGTAAAGGCCTAACTCAACAACAACGCATAGAATCGCTTCGTCTAAAGTTTGGTTCTGAAGCAAAATCAGAAAAGACTGTTTACAATTGGTTTCCAGAATTTCGTCGTGGTCGTGCGTCCGTCAGTGATGAATTTCGTTTCGACCAAAATCGGTTGTTATTCCAAAAAAGGTCGGTGCTGTGCCCAATATGATTGAAGAAGATCGGCATGTGACTTACAGTAAGATACAGGCATTCTTAGGCATATCGAAGACTGCAGCACATTCGATTTTGCATGAACATTTAGCTGTGAAAAAGATCTGTTCCTCATAATGTGACCGAAGCTCAAAAAAGGCTCGTGTTAATTGGTGTAAGGAAACGCTCAAAAAATTCGACCGAGGAACTGCCAAATCCGTATACAACATCGTAATAAGTGAGAAAACTGGGATATATTTGTGTGAACCGGAAACGAAGTAACAATCCACTGTTTAGGGGTTCCAAGATGAACCGAATCCAACAACATACAAGTTGTTCGTTCACGAAGTACTTCCAAGAAAATGATCGCTTGTTTCTTTGGTTTTACTGGACATGTCGCAACCATTCCTTTAGAGTATCGAAGAACAGTTAACGCTGAATGGTATACAACAATTTGTTTGCCAAAAGTCATCGACGAAATCAGGAAAAACAACCAAAAACATCGCATCCTTCTTCATCATAAAAATGCCAGCTCTCACACAGCACGTCAAACAATTGATTATTTGAAAGAGGAAAACATCGAATTAATGTCTCATTACCCGTATTGACGTGATTTATCGCGATTTATAACGACTTCTTTGTGTTCCCGAGTGTCAAACAAAAAATGCGTGGATAGCGATTTTCATCACCTCAAGAAGCTATTGAACACTTCAAAAACCACGTTTTTGAGGTACCAACTTCAGAGTGGGAAAAATGTTTCGAGAATTGGTTTGAACGCATGCAAAGTGTATACATTTTTTTTGGAAAGCAATAAAACAAAAAAATGTTCTAGTTCTTTCCTAATTTTGTAAAAACTTAAAAGGCTGTCCTCGTATAATCGGATTAAAATAAATCCGACGTTGTACAAAAGCACAAGCATAAAAACTAGAAGAAGATTAAAATATCATATCAACGATGCTTCTAAACTTCTTCTATTTTTCTTTAAGTCTTACAAAATGTGCTTTAACTTCTTCATTTGACAAATATTTAGTTCCACCAAGCAATATTTTCAACCGTGGGTAAGATTACAAGTTAAGTAGAGGTAAATCAGGCGAATAAGAAGGATGTGTAGCAAATTGTACTTGAATTTTTTCAATTTTGCAATGGAAACGACATGTGTATGGGGACCTGCGTTGTCTTCATTAAAAATAACCATATTCTTCTCTAAATTTTGTCTTTCTGCATGAATATTGTTGTGCAGTCCGTTCCAAAGATAGTTGTAGTACTCTCCTGTTATTGTTGGACCCTTTGAAAGATAATCCATCAGCAGATACCTTTAGCATTGCAGAGAATCAGTGCTATTACCTTTCAAGCATTGCTATCTTAATTTCTTTCCGAAATCTTTTTAAATGATCTTTGTATGATAGTAGTATGTACAGACAGTGTCACAAGTGCCGTGAAGGGAATCGAACCCAGCTACCTCTAGTGATAAGTAGACGTAGTTCCATATTTTGTTACATTGGCATTACGGCAAGTTTTTCTGTAATGTTTACAGATAGTCTAAAATGCCATAGAACCTGCTTATTTGGCTGTTCTATTTCGTAGTATATTTGAGACTTATGAATCTGTTCTCTTCCATGTCCCTATTCTTAGATGTTTGTTATTTGTTTTGTTTTCTTTTTCAAAAGAAACAAAAATAATATTTTATGAGTTTTTTGTAACAGATTGTTCTTAAAATATTCTGTATCTGTATTTCATCAGTGTCAGTTTTATTATTAAAATGAAAAAAGCTATTGAGAGAAGTATTGGGGAATTTTGCTATGGCACTAACAAATTATTTTCAGACGTACAGGGTGTTCGACCTGATTGGTTCAAGTCAAAGTTGTTTGTTTCATTTAGTCTTATATTTTTTACGTTGTGGCTGTGCAGAAACCTGGATTAAAAAAGTACCGAGAATTTCTTAATAAACTGCAATGTTAATACAGAAGTACAATAAACATCTTGTATATCTATGTATTTGGAAAATTAAGGGAAGCAACATTGTGTTTTATTTAGAGTTTGTTCGCAATAACTTGCATTTTTTTAGAGCATTTTAAGAAAACTGCGATTGTCGGCTATTCGAGCAGGCTATAATATACAGGGTGCTTTTTAATTTATTTTGTTAATTACTCACTGGTACTAATTAATTTAAATTTTAGAAAGTGGGGGACAACTCCGAATTGTTTCTCGAAGAGATAGTACTTGCTATTTTTGCTGCACACGCTGCAATGTCATTTTAAAGTTACAAATACAATGCGATCAAAAAACTATACAGGATCGCCTGTGAAAAAACCGTCTGTATCTCATCCAAAAAGATCCAAAAACTACCACCATTAATTTTTATTGCATAGTACAATTCGATTTACCATTCCTAAGCGGAATATCATTTCAAGAAAAATTTACATTACCAATGAAGTTTCTATAATATCGCAATCGGCGCATATTGATCACCGTGTATATTACATCAACTTATGGTTTCTAGTCATTTTTCCATATATTTTATATCATCTTGAGCCTCTACCGAGCAGGAATTTAAACTTGTAACAATATATACCAAGGGTATTTTCTTTTAAAATATATCAGTTTGCTATTCTTGTGCTGAACGCCTTATATTTTTAAACATTAACTTGCGCATAGCTTGATTCCCTCCGCTCTTTTTAATTCGATTTCTCTATATTTTTAATATTAAATCCGTTGTCAAGAAAATACAGCTCGTTAGACCACCCAGTAGATATTAGATTTGCATCTTAATCATACTGGAACGTTTCAGTAGCAACTAGAAATCGATAATGGTTACGAAACTTCTCCATCCATTTATTACCCGAACGCTAAACGGAGACCTACACGCAAACTGCAGCAACAAGGTTAATAAACAACATTTACGTTGTTACGCTGTAAACAAATACTTTGCGTTTTTACCAGGAATAAATATAGTACATGAGAAAACGGCAGGAAAACAAACCGCGGAATTCCGCTCGATTTCTGCAGCGCGATAAACACAAATCAGCAGTCAGCCTTCGCTGAAAATATTTTAATGTTTTAATTTGTGCATTTTATTAGATTGCTTCACTTTTGCTGATTGCGCTACGTTTTATTCTGTGAGTATGCAAATTCAGCCATGCGTATGGAAATTTCGTCTTTGTGGTATTCAAGTGGGAAAACTTTTTATGCTGCTGGTGAAATTTGCTTCTTGGGTGCATTCCTCAGCCGTTTCTTCATCAATTGCTTCATTGATCTAGTATGGGAAAGTATGGAGTTATGAAAGAAAGTTTAACGGCTGCAATCGAGTGCTTTTTTAAATATAAAATTTTATTATCTAATGTAATATAATTCAATATACCTTATCTTATATTTTAAAAACTGGAGTATGATGCAGATATGGGAAAAAGTATATTATTGGTACATGCTATTTCGTAGACAGATTGACCTAAGCCTGTACGATTAGCAAAAATAATATATTATATCAACTATTCAATTTTTTTTTAATAAAACGCTTTATTACTTGCGGAGGTATTTTTATTAAATAAATCATTTACGCAACTAACTATCTGTTCTATAGCTAAGTAATAAATTAATTTATGTTTTGCTAAACTAACAAACTAATACAAAATTTAATTTAACCAATTGATTATGCTTATTTATATCGCTGTTATGATTCATACCATCATATAAAAGGCGAACTGCATTTACGTAAAATATTTCCAACATAGGTTGATAACAATCCGCAAAGTATTGTGTCTCAAATTAGAAAACAAATATTAAAAAATTGTTTCGAACTAAATCAGAAATTTAAATTAAACACTTAATTGAGCAACTGATCATTAGTTGAATAATTGATCGTTAATTGATTATGATTCTTTATATCGCTATTATCAATCTTATGAAAAGCGATTCCCACTTACGTAAAATTATTTCCAACGTAGATCGTAGGTTGATAACAATCCCCAAAGTATTGTGTCTCAAACTAGAAAACTAATATTAAAAAATTGTTTCGAACTAAATCAGAAATTTAAATTAAACACTTAATTGAATAACTGATCATTAGTTGAATAATTGATCGTTAATTGATTATGATTCTTTATATCGCTATTATCAATCTTATGAAAAGCGAGTTCCACTTACGTAAAATTATTTCCAACATAGGTGATAAACAGTCCCCAAAGTATTGTGTCTCAAATTAGAAAACAAATATTAAAAAATAGTATCGAACTAAATCAGAAATTTAAATTAAACACTTAATTGAGTAACTGATCATTAGTTGAATAATTGATCGTTAATTGATTATGATTCTTTATATCGCTATTATCAATCTTATGAAAAGCGATTCCCACTTACGTAAAATTATTTCCAACGTAGGTCGTAGGTTGATAACAATCCCCAAAGTATTGTGTCTCAAACTAGAAAACTAATATTAAAAAATTGTTTCGAACTAAATCAGAAATTTAAATTAAACACTTAATTGAATAACTGATCATTAGTTGAATAATTGATCGTTAATTGATTATGATTCTTTATATCGCTATTATCAATCTTATGAAAAGCGAATCCCACTTACGTAAAATTATTTCCGACATTGGTTGATAACAGTCCCCAAAGTATTGTGTCTCAAATTAGAAAACTAATATTAAAAAATTGTTTCGAACTAAATCAGAAATTTAAATTAAACACTTAATTGAATAACTTATCATTAGTTGAATAATTGATCGTTAATTGATTATGATTCTTTATATCGCTCTTGTCAATCTTATGAAAAGCGAATCCCACTTACGTAAAATTATTTCCAACATAGGTTGATAACAGTCCCCAAAGTATTGTGTCTCAAATTAGAAAACAAATATTAAAAAATTGTTTCGAAGTAAATCAAAAATTTAAATTAAACACTTAATTGAGCAACTGATTATTAGTTGAATAATTGATCGTTAATTGATTATGATTCTTTATATCGTTATTATCAATCTTATGAAAAGCGAATCCCACTTACGTAAAATTATTTCCAACATAGGTTGATAACAGTCCCCAAAGTATTGTGTCTCAAATTAGAAAACAAATATTAAAAAATTGTTTCGAAGTAAATCAAAAATTTAAATTAAACACTTAATTGAGCAACTGA
>JABXWE010045581.1:0-21737 GCA_014611495.1 Limonius californicus
AAAGTCTCACCAGAAATATCCACTTTGAAAAATCATGTATGTGAAAAATCCCATCCGAAAATATTTCGTCACAACATAATATCCCAGTAAAACATCCCTTAAAAAGAATATTGTCGCAGTTAATCTGTAACATTAGAAAATAGAAACCTGTCTGTTAAAAATCACACCAGTACATAAGAAACCATAAAGAAACCTTCACAGAAAGAAGGCGTCGAGGAACTACCTACTTGTAACAAATCTCGCTAGAATAAATCCCATAGATTAAAAATTTCACCAGAAATATCCACCTTAAAAAATCCCACCCGAAAATATTTCGTGACAACATAAATAACCCAGTAAAACATCCCTTAAAAAGAATATTGTCGCAGTTAATCTGTAACATTAGAAAATAGAAACCTGTCTGTTAACAATCACACCAGTACATAAAAAAAAACCTCACAGAAAGGCGTCTGGGAACTACCAACTTGTAAAAAAATCTCACCAGAAATATCTATCTGGAAAAATCCTACGGGTTAAGAAGCCCACCCTAAAAAAATTCGTCACGACATAGCAACATAGTAAAACATCCCTAAAAACCATTTTGTCGTAGTCAATCTGTAATATTAGAAAATAAAAACCAGCCTGTTAAAAATCACACCAGTACATAAGCCATAAAAAAAAAACCTTCGCAGAAAGAGGGCGTCGGGGAACTACACCTTCGCAGAAAGAAGGCGTCGGGGAACTACCAACTTGTAAAAATCTCGCTAGAATATCTCATAGGTTAAAAATCTCACCAGAAATATCTAACTAGAAAAATCTCACGGGTTAAAAATCACACCCTAAAAAATTTCGTCACATAAATAACAAGTAAAACAAAACTCACCAGAAAAATCACCCCTGTAAAATATCCACTGTCAAACAAATCCCGCCAGTAAAGAAACAGCTTTGAGAATTTTTGCGTGTTCAATAAACCAATGCATTTGTTTCTGCACGAATCAATCAATTAATAAACATTTCATCGTGTTGAGCACAAAATAATAAAAACAAGCAAAACAAGATTATTCCGCGATCTACTGGACTGTAATAAATTAATGATTTGCTTTAAAAATTAAAAATTTGTGTACACTTGCCTGACTCATAGTTCACACATTCTCTCAGTGATTCATCACAAATATACCGTTTTTATCCTCGATTTATGATATAATCAATTAACTACCTGCGATTTACAATTTACAACTTCTATTCTAGGCAATTAAATGTTGTTGGGAAATATGGGGAATCAAAACAAGCAATACCTTAAACAATATTTCCGAAATTCAAAGAAAGCTCGTGTTTTTCAAAGAAAAATTTGTAAATACAATTTACATTAGGTTTCTAGAATAACAAGACTGGGATTGACCATGCCTTGTTCCTATACTCAAAATCTAGAAAAAATGAAGAACTAATATTGAAACACAGGAGTGTGGTAAATGTGGCGGGTTAAAATTACTCGAAAAAGTGGTAAAATCACTGAAAACTGGTCAAAATCATATGAAAATCTATTGTTTTTAAACACCACAGAATAAACCCAAAAAAGTAAATCCTTCCTAAACAATGTTGCTTCTCATGGTTTGACGTAAAGTCAAAGTCATTACCAATTACTTTATATTTAGAAAAAGGTAACTGAACAAGAGTTAAGACTTGCCAAATCCTAAATAACATAGACTGACGTCGATATTGTAAAATCGATGATAAAACTTCTTTTAAAGTTTTTTTAGAATGGTCAAGGCACGACCCTAGCAGTCGCCTCTTTCTCATGTCCAACCAAAATGGACCACCTCTGACCTCACCCAATTTTATAAACTGCAACCACCCAAAAAAACTATGTATTCGTGAAAAAATCGTTCAATTTTATATTTTATAGTAGATGAAAGCCAAGTACGTTAATACACCGTAAAAAAATTATCCATTATGTACAAGGGGTAATGTATTCGCAAACAAATTTTCTGCAGCGCCATCACGAAATAGACCATAAAAGAGAATATAATATGTAAGTGCTGCGGGCTACTTGAACGACTGAAGAAATCCGCAAATAAAGATTCCGGAAATGATTACTCAGATTTCAAAATTTCTGGCCGGCGCTCCTCTAAACTTTTTCGTCCGTAACTGAATTTGGCTTTCAGGTAACTGTTGGATCCAGGATGTTCAGTCAAAGTTGGCCGTTTTTTCGAGGCGGAACTCAGCCGTAATTCGGGTCAGAGTGCGGGCGGCAAACAAGGTTAACGACTACCCGTACTGTACATTTCCGCTTTGTACCTGTGCACACATGCCCCATTTTCTACACAATTACGGTTGATTATCTACAATTACAAAGTTTTTCCTGCAAAACTAGAGCAGTTTTTGGGTGCTCGCGAGTAAGGCATTATACCAACAATCAGCGCTATTCCACGCGAAACTGTAAAACCTAGATAACATGGACGGAACTATAATTACAATCGATGTTCTCAGAGGCGGATTAGAAACTATTGTGTGATTATATAGATGTACTGAAATATGAGTAATTGGATTTTAATATAAACCTATAATTTATTATAAACCACAATTATCCGGTTTAAAACGAAAATTTTAAAGCCCTCTTAACACATTTCTCATTAGTTGAAGTTGGAATACTTTTGGTTGTTAATGGGCGACGTCTTAATCTATAGATTGTAAATAACCCGATTTTCAAATTCTTTAAAACAGGTTGTTGACAACCTCTACAATTACAGGGATTATGGTGTAAAACCTTTGGTCGATACGAAATTTAAAATTCCCCTGATTTGCAAGACCATAACCTTTGATTTATTTAACGCCAGAAACTTTCGCGGGTAGGTGCATTAACATTAAGCTACCAGAAACGCAGATACGGCCGAGTCCGTAACGCATACATGAAGGATTATGGAATTATGCGTGCATTCTAACACACGATTTTCGCAGTAATTAAAGCAGAAAATCATATTTCCCAGGCTTACAAAAAATGTTCTGCCAGTAGAAGAAAGTTTCCTTGCAAAGAGACATACTATAGACCCATCCGTACTTTGAAGAAATTTTTAACCCGACTAATATAAGCAAAAGGAGGTTCGAGAGTGAATTGTTTGCGGATCACCAGTATCACCTTGTTCTACAATCAAAAATTTAAATAGAACTACTTGCGAAATATTAGTAATCTTTGCAAATTGTTAATACATTTTCAAATTCTACCAATGCAAAACTATTGTCTTAGCGACAGCACCAAGCAGAGAAAAGATTTTCCATCTTGCATTTTAATTTTGCATGCGAAATGTAAACAATTTCCTGCATTAAAAACGCCCTACACGAACGCGAACATAACATTATACACATTTTCGTGAAAACATTCGAAAATGCTTTCTACACAACAATTTTCCTTGCCAAGTCTCTCCACGGGGGATTACGAAACCTGCCTTGTGGTCAGAAGAAAACTCAAAATTAGAATGTCTCGCCAGGTTTTCCCTTCCGGCTCCTGCGTAGGAAGCAGTGAATGAAAAACATGATGTCACGAAGTGCAACCTTGAAGTATTCACTTTGTGGAATACTTGTCCAACCTACCTACACTACTCACAATTAGTTTGTTTTAAAGTTATGGGTAGGGCGAAGCTCTTAAAATGGCAATTATTGTTGCTCGAGTATTTAACAATAACGTTATAACATCTCGAAGGGAACCTTGACATTTAGACTATTACTGGAACAGTAATTTTTAATTCCCTTTTGTAAATATCAAGCCTAACTACTATGGACTTGGAAGTAACAAAATCTACCTGCATTTATAAATTTCACTTTTCGAATCCGAAATTTACACCAAAACAACATTTGCTTTGTACTGTATCTCACGGAATTTTGAATCGAAATACAACCTTTCTAGGACAAGTTGTTATATTTCCTGTACCTTTAATTTACAATTAATTTATTATTAGTAGCAGTATAAATAGACTAGAATGTATTATATAATGTATTACTAATACCATAATGATGTAACCAATGGACAACTTACAATGAAACTTAAAAAAATAAGTATCTCACTATGTTCGATACTTCCTAGCGCATTTAATTGCAAAAACACTAAAGTTTAACGGCAAAATGCATAAACTAGGTTCCTTTCATAAATAAAAATACAACACAACACAATGGGAAGCACGCGATCAAAATTTGCCTTTAATACTGCACGAAGACCCAACAAACACACTGTATCCATCCACAGAAGGATACATAAGTAATGGCTTCGTGTATGAACGTATCGAGTTGACCTGAATCAACAAAAGCCAATAGTTCAAGCATCGACAAAGAAATAACGTCCTTGTCAAACGCTGTACATTTACGTAGAAGGTGGCAATCGCCTGTCACCCGCAAAAGTAATCAGGTCGATCAATAGTCAGTGTCCGCTGGAATTGAACCAAGTTCAATGTCGTGAGTTTTAAGGAGGTTGTTTTACAGGTACAAGTTTTGTTACTCGTCATTTTCCTTGACCTTACCTTCTTTTGTCTAGGTACGGGCAGTGGAAATTCAATTTTGTGTAAAACATTAAAGTCGATTCCTTGGAACTTTCGAGGTTACAATGATTTTAAGGTCAGAAGCACAACGTTAAATAATAAGCAGATATTTTAATAAATAGCAAACCAGGAGTAATCGAAGAAGTACCACATGGTTCTGGTCTGTCCTCTCATTTATGTTTTAGGGCACACGGAATATAACTCTTCTATCGATAACAATCCTCCAATGCGAATCAGTAAAAATCATTAGAAACACAAGAAACGAAGAGTTAGGATATTAAAAAAAATTCTTCTTCTGTGTATAGGCCAATGGCACATTAATTACCTACAATGGAGTAGGTTCTGTGACCTCTCTTTGAACATATGACGTGCAGGGGGCTAACCTAACCCCTAAATAGAGAAGTTCCACTACATGGTTTACGAGTGTCAATAGCTAAAAATGTTCGTATGACAACCTGGACCGACAGTTGTATGTGCTCTCCGAAGCACTATCCCACTATATTGCTCTACCCATCCCAGTTTGTACTGACCATAATTTAGTAATACGTATAATTAATTTCTATTATCAAAAACACCAAATTAGATACCACATATTAATATACGGGTTTATATTTTTCACATAAGAAATACCGAAAAATTTAAATATTATAGTAAAATTAAACGCATAATTGCCTACGCCTCGGAAATATTTAAAATCTTCCTTGGGTGCTTTGTCGCTTACAAAACGTAGCAATCTTCTCTCCTACACCTGTGTTACGCGTTTTAAAGTACCACACACATAGAGGACCTACAGCATAACGCAGGCTCCGAACCACTGGAAAATGTCAGAGAAGATTTATTGATCAGAACACCTCACTGGTTTACCATTGCCTTGCGAGCGAGAACGGCCATTAAAAAGCAGATGTTCCGGTACTGGGAATTGAGACCTTTAGCGTACAAGTCTAACGTGCTCACTACTAGCCCACGGCCGCCTTATTATAAATATTTATAACAAAAATTATATATTTGTCAACCAGTGGCGGCTCGTCAAGTGAAGTAGGTGAAGTACCTCTTCACCTAAACTTTTCATTCAATTGCGGATATTTATTTAAATTACATAACAAATTATTTATCGGTATTACATCTATTAGGAGTCGTTTATTTGATATAGGCCTAGATGCGCCCGGCCCATTTGCGCCTACCGCCATTTTCGGCTCACTTACGCCTCAGAAAAGTTTCAAGAAAAATGATGGTCTCATTTGCGCCCAACGTTGTAGCTCATTAGTCATTAATCAAGTTTTTGTATATAGGATAAAGTGCGAGAACATTTCCCTTCTTTTGCCTTCCAAGTTTAAGTATTGCCTATCGTAAACATAGCCCATATATTCTGCTTCCTTCTTCAAAATCTTTACGGGCTCAAAAATTTGGATTTTGAACTTAAAAAAGATAAAGTGGACCCAGAATTGCAAATTTAAAATTGACATTACAAAACAAAGTTTGCGGTAGAAACATACTATGTTTTGTCAAGACGAATCTGTTGATGTATCACTTGGGAAGAGAAATTTAAAACGTTGATGTATCACTTGGGAAGAGAAATTTAAAACAAGTCAAAAATCAACAACATTTACAAATTTCTACAAGGTTTTCTCTAGATACAATGATACAAAGATTAAGGTTTTAACCATTACATCGTATTTAGATAAGGGATCGTTAACGACGGTACTGGCGAGTTTCTCTTAATTTTAAAGTAATTATTCGTAATACTAATCATTAGCATGTATGTAAATATTGTAAATACTAATCTAAAACGCCAAAAACAACAAAATTAAACAAAAACAAAAAAATTAAAAAAAAATAAAAAATATGACAGAATCAGCATTGCTGTTTCGCAACTTTTAAACACGCCAGCATAACAGAAAATCCTTTATCTACCAGTCCTAAGCCTCGATAAAGTGTGAAGGAAAGTTATCATTGAAATTAATTATTCTATAGAATAATATGAATTGTTAGTTATTTAGTCAAGAAAATTTACCACTCTAAAACACATAAAATTTAAAAATCAATCTCCAATAAATACAAAAATCAAAGTACTTATAAAACACATTGAAGCTATGGGAACCAAGCGGAAAATTATAAAATTTTGTGTTTTTATAATAACTCTTGGATGTAGATCTCGTAATTAGTCGTAATGACTAAGGAGCTACAACGTTGGGCGCAAATGAGACTCCATTATTTTTGTTAAAATTTTTCTGAGGCGCAAGTGAGCCGAAAATGGCTTAGGCGCAAATGGGCCGGGCGCAAGTAGGCCGACACCGTTTATTTATGGCATACATACTCGAATATACAATAAGCTTAGTGAAAACAAACACATTACATTTTTTCTGGTCCCCTCGTATTTAAAATTTAAATTTTAAATGCAGTCCGTCGAGCATGGACACAGTGACCATAAAGAATCTTACACTCGTGCAATTGTAGTGAAGAGTCGGCTTCAAACGTATTTTAACTCTGCACTTATATCTCCGTTGCCATGGTAGCGCCTACGTCAATATCTAGAATTGGTTCACGATGAATCGCGCAAGTGAAGAGTTCAGTCGCAATCAGCCGTGAACTGCATGTTCGGGTTTGAACGTCGGTATTTAATCGATTTCAACAATTTTGAGTTCACATTTTTAGCTGTAGTATTTAATGATATTTTCTCTCTCACTAACATATTACTTGATGTTCTCCAAAAGAAATCATTAGATAGTAATGTTTGTGTTTCAAAAATAAATAAAACTATTGAATTATTAAAAAGGAAAAGAAATGACGATTTCTTTGATACACTCTTCGAAAAGACTAAGGAAACAGAAATAACACAAATCGATATTTCTAAGCGCCCTAAGCGGGAATACGCTAGCCTTACAAATAATTACATTAGAAGAAAATATAGAATTTTGTTTTATAAAGTACTGGATCACATTGTAATGGAAATGGAAGTAAGGTTTCAAGACTGCTATAAGTTACAATT
Organism: Limonius californicus; assembly: GCA_014611495.1. NCBI lineage: Eukaryota > Metazoa > Arthropoda > Insecta > Coleoptera > Elateridae > Limonius > Limonius californicus. The sequence continues at coordinate 7,489 of JABXWE010045581.1, forward strand.
AATGTCTTTGACTGATACTACGAAATCGGAAATTCAAATAATAAGATTTGTATTTTCCGCCTAAAGCATTTGAAAGTTTAGATCAATTTTATGGTAAAATATTTACAAAACATAAACATTATTTTGTTGTGCCATTAGTAGTAGCAATTAATCACGAATTTGCTCACATAACGCACATATCCCACTGTTAGCAAGCCGATTAAGAAATTTACTTTGAAAATGCCTTTATTAATAAAATAATAACTTGAATTACTTAATTGTCAAATAAAAATTTCTATGCTCTTCCCATTTCTTGTAATGCAAATGTCCTGAAATATTATGTGCAAATCTATGCCTTGAATAAAACTACATAATAGTTTTCTCGTGCCACTTAGAAACAGGTGTATTGAATTAATTTGTAATTCCGCACTTTTCACAACGTTAATTTCAAATTATAAATTAATAATTCCAAGGAGTGCTGTTTATGTGCGCATTCGGGCATGAGTTTTTACATGCACATACTTCCCCAGATTTCTAATAAATTACAGTCCGTATATATACTTATAATTGTGAAAGTACGGGATCTTTGCCCTGACCGACCAGAAAAGAGTGAAAGTCCGCATTATTACGCAAGAACTTCTAATATCTAGTTTTTACACTTGCACAAAAATTACGAGCACTTAAGGATTCTTTCGTCGACTTGTGCGTACACACTATCTACCGCTTCAATTTAAAATTTGACCAGTGCTTTTTTTTATTTTTATAAAGCACTGAATGAAAGTATACATGAAGATAGTTTATAGTTATAGTATTCGTCAAATGTTTAATGCGTAACGGAATGAGTTTGGAATGTACCTCACTATCACTAAAAGCATTCAAGATTAGACCGACGTGAATTTTACTTTCACTTTTGCATAATTGCCATTGCAAACTGACATTTTACAAAGAATGGATGTCATTTGAAAACTGAAGGTTTACAAGTGGATTACAATAGATTTCCATAGTGGAAATCTATTTCTTAAGTATTATTTTGCAAAGCGGGAACATCCGTTTTATGAGACTTACCGGAGTTTAACTGTATCGCCCTAGAACTAATAAAGAGCTCTCGACTCACCTGAAACAAAAGAAAGCCATAAATTAATACAATAATCATAACAATGTATATAAATTTTATTTTGAATTTTTGGGATTATTTTACCTAACGCTTCTTATTCGCGCAATAATGGGCATTGTATTACAATGAACAAGAACAGTATGATAATGGCTTGTTTGCTCTAATACTAGAACGCCATTTTAATGTAATAAACTTGGAATTCATGGTTAGCAATTAAATCACGATATCATTTTAACTAGAACTTTTACTAGAAAATCATTTGTTATATTATCAATCATAAAGCAGCGTATAGTAAAATTTTATAAGGTTGACACATACTATTTTGTTCAGTTACCAGTGCAAGGCAAACAAATTGTGAGGGAACTACAAAAAGAAATAATTGTCAGCAAAATAAAATAATTCCTATGCGTAATCTAACTAAGTACGAACATACAGGGCGATAAAATACCTCGCAGCGCTGTTCAGCAGTGCATACTGAACACAAAACAGATAAAAGATTTACTTTTCGCAGGATAGTTTCTTCACAAGAAACACAAAAAGGAGCAGAAACTGAGCAATTATGTACTGTGCTTGTATGCTCTGCAGAAAATATTTATGCAGATACTGTGGAGAACTCTTAGAAAAATATTTATTACATTAATTATTATTATCTAGGTCAATCGACGCTTTTGGCAACACAAATCAACTATTAAACAACTCATTTCCATACCATCATAACGTCGAGTTACCGGCGCATTTTTTTACGTAGTATCCTCAATATGTCTAATCCACAGCTGAATAAAATAGTTATCAATCCTTTTCATTACCTAAACGCAAATTGCTTAAGGGCATACAGAATAATAATAATAACGGACTGAAACAAGTCACAATTTACATTTTTTTTTATAATGGAGCTGTTCAAAACGGTCGCCATCAACATTATGGCATTCTGCACATTTTACTGCAATTGAACTTTGCACTCCTTCGTTTAAACCTGTAGCTGCTTGGTTGATACGATTGGTAAGTCGTCCTCATTGTGCACCTGTGTGAAGTTTACCAAATCCTTCAGACCCCAACAATAAAAATATAAGGGTGGTAGACCAGGTGACCGTGGCGGCCAGGTGATATCACCCCCACGAGCCATCCACCGATCTGGAAAATGATTTTGAAGCCAATCTTAAACCATGATTTCGTAATGGGCTGGAGCACCATCTCGTTGGTACCATATACTTTGTCTAATTCTCAGTGGATTATTTTCCAATAGTTTTTGAAAATCTGCCCTTGGAAAATGTAGGAAATTTACATTAACACGATTTGACAGAATAAAAGGACCAATCAAATAATTGTGCACCATCCCAGCCCAAATATTAACATATTGATATTGATGATTTCGAACATGAGTTGCACGAGGGTTCTCATCTGTCAACACATAGTTTTGTATGCGTATCGTAAACCCCATTATGCGTGAATGTCGCCTCATCTGTCCACAAAATATTGGCAATAAAATTCGGATTTTCATTATGTCGATTTAATAGCCATTCACCGTACCTAACTCGTGCATTATTATCCTGTTGCACTTTCGTTTTTCAAAAAGGATACAGGTCCTTGTCGTGTAATATTTCTGTGCACTGCCGACTTTGGTATCTTTACAATTCGAAAAATATTACGCACGCTTCTCGTAGGTTCCCATTCAATTAAATCTAACACATTTTCTTCAATATTGGGTTGTCTTACCATAAATGGACGACCACTACCGCCTCATTTTAGACCAACACTTTCTCTCTCTCTCTCTCTCTCTCTCTTCTCTCTCTCTCGTAGTCTTTGGTTAGTTCGTTTAATAACTGTGTGGTTTGGATGTCTTCTATTTGGACAGCGGTCAGTATATAGCCTTGCCGCTGCATTACAATTACCTCCAACCTCTTCAAGAATCAAATCATGTCAGTTTACTTAACAAATGTGCATTCCATTAATGCAAGTGCAACAGAATTTGAAAGACCAACAAAATAATGCGTTTGAGAACTGTAAAACTAGGAACAGCGATGCCAAATTAAATAGAAATTATTATCGGCCTTGTTTCGATTTCCTTTGATGCCATATCTAAATCTTTGGTTTTCAACTAAAGCTTATGATCAAAAATCTGTAATTTGAACTTTTGCAGAAGTCATTTTTATTATTAATATATGAAGAACTACTTTCATCCATAATATCTATTAGTTTCGTTTTGCTGTTCAAGATATGCAGTATTCGAATTTCAGAGTCCAAGAAGCTCATGTGAGGAAAGTAGCCTGCGGAAACAAATATTTTAGCTGTTTTGTGTTGAGTATGCACTGCTGAACAACGCTATGAGGCGTTTTATTTCAACGTATGCGACACCCTGTACAATAATAGGCTTCCTTTATAGCGTTTCGGCGCCTTCAGGAGAGTATAGGAACAGCTGCTACTTCTAATGTCGGTCGACACTACACTCCAGCCGACCATTATTATCCCATGATAATACCCCTAGGTATCCGAAGTTCCCTTTGCGAAAACCACCTCCATTATGACAGTGTCAATTATATTTTGTTGTATGCATGGGGATCCCGGAAACTTTGAGCGATAAAAATCAGATATAAAGGGACATTTATGTAATTTTAAATGCCAATGAAATGGTGTATTTGGTTGCTTCAAACTATGCCTGGTCACAACAGATTTTCACAATAGATTAAACTTAATCGAAATTTTGGTATCAATCTTCACTCCGCATTACTTTCATTATAGTCAATTTTAGACATCTTTGGTTTTTTAGAGAAACAATTATTCCTCTTTTCAATATAATTATTACAATCAAACAGTTTCTTTCATAAGCAACAAAAAATGACAATACCATTGAAAAATAAAAAATAGTGCAATGTAAAGTCTCACGCTACTGCGGTTTGTGTCTAATGAAGTCACATCTTGGGGCTTAAACCGCGTCGTCGTAGGATTGATTGATGCTGATGCTATACTAAGCGGTGCATTATCAAAGCTGAAATCAATACTATCTGCAACGGTTAGCGAAACGTCAGCACAATGAATCCTACGACGACACAGTCTAAGCTCGAAGAGACATTTCAAAAAAGTGCAATACCCAAAAAAAACTATGACCAAATGATTTTAGATTATTTTCACCATCAGTTCAATGCAAATTCCACCCAATCGGTTAACTTTAGAAACTCAAAAAAAAGATTTAATAATCTGATAAATGGAGTGTTATATTACAGTTAACGTAGCTAATTAAATGTTTTGTTGCATTGTGTCTTTAACAATCTCTTCTATTTGTGTACATTAACTCAAGGAACTTGTGAATTAAAATAATACTTTCTAACTTTTACACAAAAAGAGAAGAATTTCAGTTATAAATTCTAACAGAAATTGGTCAACCTTAACCAGTATTATTTTATTAGGAGAAAACACATTGCGATATGTTGTTGTGAAGTTATACAGGGTTCGGCAATCACTTGTGGTGGTTTTGAGAAGGCTGTGGAATGAAAATTACTTGACACATAGTTGTTTTAAAAACATATTCTGGTTGCTGAATTCGTGCCATTTTATTAGTAATGGCTTAATCTGATGAATCAACGCATATTCGCTGTTGGGCGATTTATTCAAACAGGGTCCGTTACTGCAACGCGGAGAGATTTTCGGCGTGAATTTGAAATCGGCAGGCGTGGTAGAGTCCTTGAACGGGACACGATTTTGAAATGGTTCCGTAGACTTCGTATGCATGGCAGTCTTTCTTCTAGATATAGTTCTTCGATCAGCATTTTTCAGTTTCGGATTAGCGCTTTATTTTCACAGCACAAACTGAACGCATTTCATGTCCGACAAAGACGTATGTCGTAGTGACATCTGCGAAAGAAGCAACACCAACACTGTAGGTGTGACATATTCTGTTGGCTGACACGTTTAATAGAAAGAAACAGAGATACTTAAAAGAATGTCACGAGATGCAGCCAAACGTCACTACTTAAATCTGTTTCCAGCAGTATTTAAAATGTTTTAGAGGTTGAATGGTTGATGGTGAATTTGTATTATCTATATATTTTTTAAAAAGTCCTTCGCAATGACACTACACTAGCTTTTTCACATAGTGCTCTATGGTTGCAATTTTTCTTGAATTTAAAACCAATAGTTTCCTAATCGTTGATATTTCAGCATTTAGAATTAGTTTGTCTTTCAAATTTTGTTGTACTGTTTTTAAAGTGACTGGTTTTTTTTCAACGTACATTCTGTACACTGCATCTCTAACTGTCATTTTTAATGTTTCGGGCATATCTTCAGTTTTTAACTTTTTTTCCTGGAGCTGTGCACTTATTTTTATTAATGGCAGGTTGTTTTTCCTTTGCTGGTATGGTGGGTAAACTTATTTTTAATGCATCTGCAACTCGTTCCCGAACCGCTACAACGTCGCGTAATGGGCCAAGATTGTCTTTTTCGCGCGTAAAATAATTGAATAGATTTAACACAAACTGTTGACACTACGCATTCAAAAAATTTCCGGACATTTCTAACAGCGTTTTCTTTTTAGAATAGCTAAACACCAACTAACATCCAATGTTGAACGGGCTGTTCATAGCAATAGTGCTATGAATGTTAGTGATAATTTGGGACTTGTAAAAGACAATTTAATTTAAGATTTTTACAACAGAACTTAGTTAGGTAAAAAGTACCCTTGGTGAGTAATTAAGCCAAACTGCGCTTTTGTCGACCCTCAACAGTTTTTACACATCTGGTTGTCATACTTTTGACTGGATCTGGGACGCGGTTAACAAAGGCTCCGACATTGTCGAAATATTTCCTAGCAAAAACAAAGGTTTCCAAGTGTATAAAATAAAATATTGCCGTATAAACCTCCAAACCATTGCTGGAAACAGATTTAAGTAGTGACGTTTGCATCTGCGCGACATTCTTCAAGTATCTCTGTTTCTTTCTACTAAACGTATCAGCCGACAGAATACGTCACACGTACAGTGTTGGTCTTGTTTCGTTCGCAGATGTCATTACGACATACGTCTTTGTCGGAAATATGAATCTGCAAGCAACTAACAAAGACAGAAATGCGTTCAGTTTGTGCTGTGCAAATAAAGCGCTAATCCGAAACTGAAAAATGCTGATCGTAAGAAGTCCTACGCGTTGCGCTAAAAAGCATGCATTCGGTTTGCACGTTTCCGAGAGAACCAACCTTTTGGCGAAGAGCCAAGAAAGATTTGAACCTCCACCCATATAAAATCCAAACCGTTCAAATGCTGAAGAATGAGGATACGGCCGCTAGAATCCAATTTTGTCATCAATTCCTGGCAATTTTGAATGAAAATCCAAATGTCATCAACGAGTTGTTAATGAATGAGGCTCATTTCCATTTGGATGGCTACGTAAATAAACAGAACTATAGGTACTGGGCTGCAGAAAACCCACTCCAAATGCATGAGAAGCCCCTTCACAGCAGTAAGGTGACCGTTTGGTGTGCATTATTTGCTTCTGGAATACTAGGACTTTATTTTTCGAAGAAAATAACAGAACTGTCACGGTCACTTCAAATCGACATGTTCACATGCTGCAGAATTTTCTTATGAGGGAGCTTCTTGGACTTGGAATAAATAATCCATTATTTCAACAAGATGGAGCAACGACACATACGGCGAGACAAACCCGGGACACTCTAAGGGAAATGTTTCCTGGACGAATAATTTCGCGATTTGGCGATATTCCTTACCCGGCAAGATCGCCTGATTTGAGCACCCTAGACTTTCACCTGGGGTTATTTGAAAACTAAGGTATACAAACATCATCCAAGAACACTCGAGGAACTCAAGGACGCAATTCGTACGGAAATTGATGCAATTGAAGTCGTTCAATTGCATAGAGTTATGGACAGTTCACAAGATGCCAAGAATGTTTAAACTGTCATGGTGCCCATTTGTCAGATGTTATTTTCAAAAAATAAAGTGTATTCAAAATGGCATGTCTTTGTCTTCAAAGCGCAATATGTGGCATTTCTTACATTGCACTAATGACCAAACGCCAGCCTTTTCAAAACCACCACAACTGATTGCCGGACCCTATACAACTCTAGTATTTAACACCTCTCAGAATAGCAGACAATCCCTGACAATCCAGGAGTAGTGGTAATTTATAATAAAACTTGTCCCTATATAAGAAATATTTTAAATTAATAACGGACGATACTGATTCGTAGTTTTAACAAGTAAAACTACAGTCAAAAGATAAATGTTGTTTGAAATGTTATGACTCGCATTTAAAAGTTGGCACAAGTATTTGTAACATTTATTGGCTAAACACATAACCCACAGATCCAAATATCAAACTGCCAATTTATTTACACTTAAAAAAATAATCCTGATGGTTATATTAATTGCAATTATTTTCGACTAGTTATTGGGCATTGTACTATTCGTTGCTATATACGTCAGTAAATCCACGTTTACAGACTGAACAAAAATAAACCTGACGTAAAGAACTAAATATGCCATTTAATCAATATGCAAGTTTATATAAGATTAGACAAGCACACTGCAGTTTTTTGATTCAATACAGTCGTACCTTTGAAATTTAAATTCTACAATCGCATAATGAATCACCCTCGAGTTATTGTGCCTAATAATTAAAACAGTTAATTAAATTTTATTTCACAAGTTGCGAACATACATTTGCAGCCATGTTTTCTAAAGTAGAGCCACAATAATTTCCTTTCACTAGCTAGCACTTCATATTACCAAATCATAATGGTTAGTTTGGCATAAATTCAATTTTTCGACTCTACGGAAAATAAACACCTATCTTATAAATACCTGGTTCATAAACATCGCACAAAAACACCCAATCACAAAACTTTCATTTTGTTTATCATTATTAACTGCGGGAATGCTGGCGCTGAAACTGATTGTTAAAATGTAAGCGTTTCGACCAGTTTTATATTCACATAATAATAAAATCAATGACGAGCGCCTAGGAATGTGAATAATGTAACTACACTGCATGCAATTTTATATTAGTCAAAGGCAAACATGCATATATCTTTAAGAAATATATCTACTCCCAAGTATTCAAAACAATAGTCAAAAAATATTTCAAGTAAGAGTGATTTACATTTTGTATGCATGCCATTGCATGACTGTATTTGCTTGAAATTTTATGTACCTGCCGACTCCACTTAAAATGGCAGTAAATGCGCACAAACAAACTCGATTTATTCTGAAAGTTCTTCTTTATAGTACTGGAAAAAACTGCCTTACTTAAAACAAAATACTTGATGCTTACTTAACTTGTTGGCTTTTAATAATTTTAAATTTCTTCCTCCATAATCGACAACATTCAAATGTATCGATTTTACCATAAGCCATATAACTGCTGACCCCGATTTTGCCGTAAACTGAAGCTTGATCTTTCACGATTGTTATTTAAAGTGCAGCCCTTATTTTAAGTTAATTAACATGGGATTAACTATCAAACCCAAGTATATCATGGACAAATCTCTGCCACGTGTGTGTGTGTGTGTGTGTGTGTGTAAGCAGCGACTGCATAACTCGCCATCAGTTACGTCTAAATATACTAACGTGTTTTCATTATATAAGCCCCATATTCATATGTATTGGTATGTATCACATAAATCCAGCTTTTGATGCAATTAGAGCTAATCTGACTGGATTATTCGAACGCAATCAAAGTTACCTCGCATTACTATGACAATTTCCATGGAAAACACATCGCTAAGTCAAGATCACTGAATTGATTGTCTCTATGTATGTTACGTTCGTTTGATTTTGCCACTTCATCTGAATTAAAGTTTCATTTTAATTGCTGCTCTGTAGCTGATTACTATATTATTATTTTTCCAAATACAGTTTGGTATGGACCTCTTTTGTTATAATATAGAAGTGCCGATTAATATTTTATCTACGCGCTTGACCTGCCCTTGAATGGAATCCTACGTGTTAAATTGTTCTAGAATTATTGCACTATATTTCGCAATATGATGAAATCCTCCAGCTGCTGGATCCTTTCGTTCGTTTTTCTCCGAGTAGAATTTAACATCTCCTTCGGCCCGGTTGCTTGCGGTAAGCGCCGTAATCAAGTACTGCAGGGGCGGCTTGATTTTTTGATGGGTGTCCATCGCGTGAATTTTCGTATCGCTGTTTTCACCGTGGGGTGAACAGAACCATCGACAAGTGTCGGATTTAAAGAAACACGCTAGAATTTTAACCCTTGAAAGGCAATTATTTGCGAATTTGTCGATCGCCTTTGGCGGATTAATATCGAACCCATTTCCTGACCCTCTGGTTGTGCCGCTGTTGCGATGAATGCATTGAAGTTTTGGCCCCTAACGTTGACTCCATTCGATCCATCTTCAGGGGCGTGTCTGTGGATTTTTTCTGCTTTCTTAAGAACACAAGAACACCCCAGATTGTGCCTGCTTCTCTCTCTCTACTCCCTTCAACGAAAACTACGGTAAAAGAAATAGTTTCTCATATTGTGAAAAACTGTTTCCTACTTTTATTTTCAAATTTCACCTTTTTTTTTTTGATGCGACAAAAAGCGACCTTCAGTCGCCAATTGTCATTTTCTTTTTTTCTGTTAATTGTAAAATGTATCCATAGATTGTATTTTTTTTGTAAACTCAGACGCCACTGGCTGCGTAGATTTGTTTTAAGAAATTAAATGCCGAAAGCCAGGGACGGCGAGCCTCGGTTTGAACGTTCAATTAACCTTTTGTATTATTTGACCATAAATATTACCATTTTCCATGTAATCGTTATAATTTTTGTATTATGTCAGTAAACTAAAAGAAGTTGAATTATATTTGTCTTGAAATTTACCACCATCTTCTATTGTTGTGTCTTTTTATCTTTGTGTGCATGAAATTTGTAAGCTTTATAAACAAGAGGAAGGCACATTAAAGGTGAGTCCGATTCCCGTAAGCTGCTGGCTTCTCGGCCTTCCACGAAAACTGGTAATCTGCACACATTCAGATTTTGTCCCGCCAGAAAAATCTCAACGACCTAATCCAAGCTTGAACCCGCGTCCCTTGGATCTATAGGCAAGTGCGCTAACCACTTGACCACTGAGGCTGGCTAAGTCTGTTAGGTAATATATATCGAATATTAACTGAACTATCTTCAAGATATGTATAATAAACGAAAATAATACAATATAGTAGGTATATTGCTAATAACAATATAAACAAAAGTAATTTGTTAAATGCGCAACCGCTAAACACTTAGATTACAACAGCGCTCAAATAATAAATATCAAACGGTAGTACATAAGTTACTTGTGATTAAAATTCCGATTGGATTATGAGAACGCAATTCGTGGTTACCTCGCATTACCAAAACAATCTCCACGGAGAACACATCGCCAAGTCAAGATCATTGATTTGAAAGAGCGAGATCTAGGGCGCGATTTCCCAAGCATCTCTATGTACTGTAGCCATTATTGGCTTATTGTACACCCTCTCTTCGAATTTTGCCTATCTGGGGTAGTTCCAATCCCAGTAGTGATTTTTGATGTGTCACACACTTTCAGATTTATCTCCATTTTAAAATTCTCACCGGTTTGGGCCGGATTCGGCCAACGTTCCTTGGATCTAAAGGCAAGTGTGCTAACCACTAGACCAGTAGACTAAGATCATACTCGAAAACAATAAACAGTTGCATTATTATAACAAGTTACGCTAATTTACAAATATAACTTGCATCTCAATTAAGTTTATTTGTTAATAAAATAGCGTTAAATCAACAATATAGATTTAAATTATATTTGAATTTAAATTATTACCTCAAATTAAAAATAAAAGTATCGTTTGAAATGGCGTTTATGACAATAGTGATCTCATCATTGCGCTATTTTACGAAATTGCTACTCGAAAATATTTGGTAACACAATTGTTTTTTATTTGCCTAACAAATTGTGAAGCTTAAACGACTAATTTAATTATCTTCGATTCCTGTAATTATGAGAAATAATGAAAACAATCTTGATTTTTCACTCTACAAATCATAATACTCTTGAGATTTTACAAAAATAGTTGTTTATATTCAGAAATTCCTCATTAAGTCGAGTTTAAAATAACATACTCAATTTTGAAATTGTTCTATTTAAATTTTCAAATTATGTATTAATATTTTATTTGCAGCATTCTTTCTACTTTTTAGGCTCTTAACCATCACCCAAGCCCAAGCGAATTAGTTAGGTTTGGAATAACGCCAAACTTACTCGCTATGTATTGATCTGCCACGTATTCCTACCTTTTTATTGCCTATTATTTCTCATTTGTGGAATTAGTAACCAGTTTGATGAAAAATTTGCATTTACATATTGATCTTAGGGTTAGCCTACGGGCAAGCTCTGCTGGTATTTAACGGTTACACTATACTATATGTTAGTTTCTTTGCCAAATCTTTGAGTTTATCCGAAATTGTATTAATAAATATTCAAATTAAATGTAGTTATAGAAAATATTTTCTATATTATGTAGTTATTGCTGTCACTAGTACAGTTCAAAAACAAGATGGGACACCTTGAGATTCAATGCCTCTTTTATTTACAATTAATCTAGGAATTCGTAAATAAAACCTTGAATTTACCGAGTATTTTAATTTTGCTTTCTACTTCTCATTAAAACTCAAAGTTTCCTTCGATGGTCTGAAACTCTAGAAATGTCTCGATCAATCTTCATCAATGCAGCATGGACGGGATGGAAATGTGATCTTCGTTGATGTGATTCGGGGCATGCAAATACGACTCCATTATGTTATGGTGATAAGTCTAATTTTACACTTTTGTGGTTCTCTTTATCGGCTACTGAATTTAGAATGTGGAATTGGATTGGAATCGGAATTTCTTGAATGTACCAAATCAACCTTTAGTTCTTGCACAAGCTGCACCAACTGTCACCTAGCTAAGCCCATATAAATTGCAGAACTAGAAGTTGTCACTAGTTACCGGTTTGTCATAACGTTACTTACTTTATACCGGACGTTCATAGCATGTCGGTTTCGGTTTAATAAACTGGTAAGTTTACATAGGCGATAACTAAAATCAAAATTATAAAAATTACGATTATTCCGGTTGTAAATTTCTATGAGCACGTATTTATAATTTAATATTTTTATCTGCGGCAATTGCAGTCTTTGAAAGAAAATTTTGCCGATGTATAGGTAAATCAATAGTTTAAATAGGACACGGAGACAATACACTGCATCTAGACAAAATTCGATACAGCTAACTTGTATCCAAAACAAACGATTATTATAAATTAAACATTACTAAAATACTTTAAAAAGTCCCTTGGTAGTATATAATTATAAATAAACCATAGTAAACCATAGCATTCATCGTAACATTTTTTAGGGCAGGTAGTTTTATCAATACAGACCGTCCAACAACCTCGAGTAACTTTTATCGTGGTTGGTTAAACATAGGAAGATAAAAAGATAACGTAAGTCTTCCTGGCAACGCAATAAATCAATAACTTTTGTTGGGTAAAATTATATTAAGCCTTAATTAAAGGTTAAGGTAGCAATTTTCCGGTTTATAAAATATGCGTAGGACAAATATTCGAAAATTCTTGTGGAATAAAAAAATATTTGATTGCTATGATCATATTAATTTATTTATTTGACTCTGCTCTCTCGAACACGAAGCAAATATGGAAGGTGGCCCAAAAATATTCCGAACATTTACGATGCGCAAATACTGGAATAACCGTTATGATGTATATTCAGCATACGTATAATACGAGGATGGTTCGATAACTAAGTCGCCTAACAAAGAAAACGCAAGTTTTTTTCCGACAAAAAACATTTTATTTTTCTATATAGTCCCCTGCTCGCTCAACACAATTATTCCAACCGAGGGGTTAACCACTCAGTAAATGTGGTGTACAAAAGCGCGTAAATGTTGTAAATGTCACGTAAATGTTGTAAATGTCACGTAAATGTTGTAAATGTCACGTAAATGTCGAGTAAATTTTATAAATGTCGTAAATGTCACGTAAATGTTGTAAATGTTACGTAAATGTTGTATATGTCGTAAATGTCACGTAAATGTTGTAAATGTCGAGTAAATGTCGTATATGTTATAAATGTCAAGTAAATGTTGTAAATGACACGTAAATGTAGTAACTGTCCAGTAAATGCGATAAATGTCAGGGAAATGTGCTGAATTTCTGATAAATACTTTGAATTATTTTGAGGCTACGCCAAGTATTATAAGTAATATTATTTCTAGGCTTTATAATTTTAGGCAAAAAGTATATTAAGTAAGTCCCATGAATCTCTTAAAAATGAATAAGCATATTTTAATTTTATGGATTTGCAAATTTTCAAATAATGCTAATGTATTCTTAGGGGTTGCAGCTCTTGTCACTCGTTAAATAGAATAATATGCGAATTACAAGATATTCTTCTCCCGCTAGTAATGTCTGAACCAAAAAAGGACCTCACGCGATTTTTTCACGCGCGAATATCTCGAAACTAACCTAGCGATTTATTAAGTAAAACAATCTTTTTTTTTAAGTACATAATTTGTATTGCTTTTTTAAACTTTCTTAAATAAAAGAACTTTTTTTTAATTGTATGAATTTCTTGGAAGACAAATAAAAATTATCGCAATCGGCAGGGTTGTTATCACCGCGCAAAGATTGCGACAATACCTTTGGCGGCGTCTTCCTGGAGTCTTGGTGTTATCTTTACTTTGTATCTTCTTTTTTATCGTTAATATTTTTTGATAGCCAGTACTCTGTTCTTTGATGTCCACCGATGTCCATCTAACTCTACTTATCGCATTTTAAAACAACAAAATTCAAAGAAATGCCCGGAGAGTGCCTGGTGCGAAATTTATATTCTCAGTTTTATTTGAGAAGTTGTATCGTGAATAGTGTAGTGATGGCTAATGATAGTTCAGTGATGCGTAGTAATCTCGCTAGTGATGATTTAGTTTTGGAAGAAATTCAACGAGAGGTCAACATCATTTTACCAAAGTTTTTAAAGAACATTTTAATAATCAACGGATTTAATAACAGATTGAGTTTAAAAAATATCTCAGAAGGTGATATTGAAAGCATGGAAGTTTTCGTGCGTGAGGATCTTCTTGATATAATCGACAAAAGTACATATGAAGATTACTTTGGGCCTTTATT
>JABXWE010045583.1:0-24100 GCA_014611495.1 Limonius californicus
GTAAATAATGTCATTTAATGTTTTTATTTTACTTGAAATAGTTATAATCAAAAACAAGTGAAGTTTTGTAATCTCATTGAGCCCAATTAAAATATACTTTTAGATATTTTCAAACATTAGAGAGTTATGAGCAATAAAGAATATCTAACACATTGGTAATGATATTAAAATATCTGATAGGAATTTGTAAATAATGCCAATTAATGCTTTTATTTTACCGCATTTAGATATTTCAAAAGTAGAGTTATGTTTTAGAGTGTTGTGTATTTATTTAAAATCCTTCTATAAAGCCATAAGCTACGTTAGAGATTTTAGTTGCTCGTTGTGAGCTTGATTGGAAGACTCGATAGTGGCAAAGAGCCAGATTAGTCCACTTTCCTAAAATCTAATTAGTTTTGCCTTTACTTCCGTCTTGCATCGCGCACCTCAGGAATGCAAGCGCATCAATAGGAGACGGAGAATGTTTAAAGCTGCTGCAATTACTCTGGATTCAAAGTGACATAAGGACTGTAACTGGTCACGACTAAAGATCGTTCAACCTAATAACTCGATGTAGTTTAGTGCCACTGGTTTGGAGTATATTATTAGACGGCCTCTTCGTTACTGATGCTGTAATTCTAGCGAAAGACCGCATAAATGCAGGAAGAGACAATTCATGTAACGTAATAATGACGAACTCGAATTTCGACCGTCTGGAAGGTTTTGAGGGTTTATTGACGGATAACATGCAACATTTCAGTTCGAGCAACGTTGTTTCGTGTCAATTCTAAGCTAATTCTATCAGATGTATATATTAGTTTGGAATTTTAATAAGTGTTAAGTAATCTAAATTACTTTTGACACAAGAAAATAGCGAATTTCTCAATATTGGTGTTATATGTAGGGTGTTCTTAAAACATGGGTCCAAATTTTTGCAGTTTGTTGGAGGAATCAAAAACGATCCTGTATAAACATATGTTCGAAATTGTTTTTATATGAATTGCATGGGTCGGATAGTTGGAGTCCTTGATACAGCAGATTTTCTCGGCGTTGGATAGGACTCGGTGTATCAATCAATTTCATAGCCCCTAGGTCACCAGATTTAACCCAGGTAGTTGTTTCACGGGTGGAAGCTCCTTCTTTATGATGGAAAATGAGTGCATACGCTTTTCGTCGGATATTTGATCTGTTTCTTCTGCGAGGACATGGTGAAACTTTAATGATATCTAAATCTCAAATAAATGTCCTAAATTTAGTGCAGGGTGTTAGAATACAAGAGGTATTTCTCGTACAAATGAGTTTACATAGGGCATTAAGTAATTTCTAATCGCAACATTCTTTTTCAGAATAATAAGTAGCGTATTAAGGGATTTAAGAAACAATGTGTATTTCAATTTTTCTAAAGAATTGCAATTGCGGGTAATGACATAGTAATGACAAGGTATATAAATCAGTTTTAAATCAGTTTTTCAGAAATTGTGCCAAAAATTACGTTAAACTCCAAGTACACCGCTGCATATGTGCAGGGTGTTTGTGTTAATTAATAATACCAATCTAATAATTTTAAAACTGTCACCGATACCACCATGCGTAATATATTATACGAGTAAAAGACAGGATGCCCTTATTCGTTATTACTAAAGCCTACTGCGTTTGAGAAATTACATGCAACTTCTTTGTTTCAAAAGTAACACCTTGTGTATCTTTTATTTTTTAATTTTTACTTGCCATTTTCAGACAATTTTGTTAAAATGCAAGATCGGGTCTTTTACTTGCAGTAAATTTTGTACACTTAAAAAACACCTTGCTAATGCCTTTTAAAACATCTACTACAGGACTCTGTACCTAGAACAAATACGTTTTGAGACGTGCTATTATTGTTAAATAGGACTTTATTAAACTTCCTCAGTATATGCATTCTTCGCATTTTTGGAATGTGTATTCTGATGGAAGTTTTATTTACAGTTTGTCAAAATCAACAGAATTACGAATAATTTTATTTTTCGTTTTCTCATAGAAACATTGAAGTTTTTCACGTTTAAGAATTATTAGCATGATGCCATTTCAAGCCACTCTATTCTAGTAATGTTATTCAGAAACACCAAAAAAGAATATAAATTATAATAGCTGTAACATTGTTTAAGCTCTCATGTAAATATGGTAATCTCAATTTTACTGCAGTTGCTGCTTGCAAGCATTCTCCGAATAAGCGGGCTTAATTAAAATTCTGCATTTTTTGTTCGAGTAAAACAGGTGAAAATGACATCAGCCTGTGCTTTTGGTACGTGCAGAAGAAAAATATTCCTAATTCTGGTTTCTACAAACGTAAATAAAAATTTAACATATTCGAAAAAAAAAGGCAAAATCAAACATTTGAGCGACATCGATAAAGTTAACAAAAAATATCTAGTTTGGAATCGTGGAGAAAGGTATTGGAAGGAAGTGATTTTTAAGTTTCCTCAACTTTAGGTATTTATGTAGCAGGGACCTCGGTAGAGCAGCACGAATACGCACTGTCACTCGAGGTCACAGTGAAATGCGGCCGATCGGCCGTGTGTTCGAGCCCGTATGTATGTAGCAATTCCGACATCCCGAAGGTTAAATGAAGGGAAACCCAAATTAATACATTTTTAGAAATTAATCTAGGATATACAAGGTTCTATTATAAATCATCTACGGGGCCTTTATGCTTCAACATATTAGGTCATAGAATATTTCATCTAATCCTACAATTATAATAATGGTGAGGCACTACGCCCCATGAAAAGTTGGCCTGCAAGGCACAAGGTCCTAGCTTCCGTATTCTTGCTGTCACACCCGGTTGTCGCGTGGCAAATTCATAACACGTACTGATGTGGTAAGCATCACGCATTCGACAACCGCATCATTACTCCTCGTTTATTCGATCGCAAGTACCCAATTATTTAAAACTGGGTAGGCCGCCCGCCAGGCATTGAGTCGGGTATTTGAACTCCCGACGTTTCGCACCGAAGGGCAGTGGCGCTAATCCTACAATTACAATGTTTGTTTGTCATTGCCTTTAAAATAAACCAATTTAAATACAGTAAAAAGTATGTAAATATGTGGAGATACTACTGTTTTAAAAATTCTGATTGGAATTACCTTCTTTTTTGAAGCAAGGCGGGGTAGAAAGCTAAATGACATCTAAAGAGTACGACGAATACGAGCATATACGTTTTCAAACAATTTAATTAAAACTCTTTGAGGTGTTATGTTTCTATCCAATAACTTCCTTTGCTTGCACTCTTGGATTTAATATTTACGTGCAGTTGAAATTTCGAACTATATCGAACACAGTTTTTATGTTTGTGAACTGAGCTGAATATGCTCCGAATTCGTTTTAAAGGTCTTCTTTTTCAAGATATATAAGAGGGTTAATTGGACGCTCCACGATTTCTTACAGTTTCCTTGTGCTTTTGATACTCTTTTTGTTGCCCCGGCGATAGCTTTGTCGAAATAGAAAAATGAGGGGAAGACCTTTTCTTACTGCACTACTCTAGTTTGTTTAAAGAGCTGGCTATTTGCAACTTTCCATGTTCTCTAATATTTAAAGCAAACCTTTGCGCAACCTTGGGGTCAGTTAAAGACCTTGCAAACGCGTGGGCTTCGAATAATCGCATTTGGTTATCTAATATTGGAAAACTAAGATTTAAAAAGGTGCTTTCGTGCTTCAAAGTAATAAAAATGAAATTTCCGTATAACTTAATTAACCACGTAAATAACAAAAATAACCGTTGGGAACTTTTTAATGCAACTCGGCTTGTGTTTGCAACAAATTAAAAATTTTTAATTTAAAAGCGAATTATTTTGAAACAAAATAACCAAATGTGTGGCTTCCAAGTTTTAATTAAAACTGCATCCCAAAAATTGTTTTTCCTACCTGGCGATGCTGTTCCCGGTTATTTGAAGATGGAGAGTAACCCCGAAACTTTTTTATCCTGGCCGCTGAAAGATCCGAAGGGGTTACTTTAAAATTCAAAGAGGTTAGTCACCCGTTTCTTTACAGTTCTCACGTTCAAAAAACTACCGCTTTAAAGCTTTTTAAATTGCCTTTTAAAATTATTTATGTGACGGCTTTGACATTCTTGTAGAAGTTTTAAAACAAACATGAAACTCTTGAACGGAAAACGTTTAGCTTACTGCAATGGGAAGTAAACGATATAATGGCCGGAAGCGAATTTTCAAACATTCAGTATATGCGAACGATGCCAAAACAATGTTCCGAATGGATGCTCCGAGGTTATGTGTCGTATTGATGAATTATAGAATGAAAATTATTTTTTTTTAGCTGGTTTGCATAATCAACTATAATTTTATGTTTTGAAAAACATGAATTTCTTAATGGAAACTGCGGTGGAAATAGACTCCATTCAAATTGATAGTTTCAACTGAAATACAGTATGAACAACAACATTTTTGAGAAAAGATCCACAAACTGAACGTTTTTATGTAAGTCCTACAGTTTATAACATTTACTTAAATTCTTTCGAACCTACTGAGAGTGTGTGAATCATTTGACAATCTTGGTCTGATTATTTAAAAGATATTTCAAAATATTTTATATTTGTTGGTGTATAATCTGCCTTAAGCGGCATAGCTATCACTACGTGGGAGTTTTTGTGCCATATCTAAAAAAATATATTCTATCTGAACAAAGAATATACTAGAACTGTCGGATACATTAAGCATACCATGCTACTTTCTTCACGTAAAAACTATGATTACAACACGTACTAAATAAGTATATTATCTGCCATAGTACCTTTTAAAAATACGTTGTATGTTGTAAATATGTGTAGAGTCCATGTTTTAAACATATCTGGGTGTTATTTTACGCATTTTATTGCGAAATGGAGCAAAAATTTCAAAGTAGTGATAGTTAGACAAGCTTAAGGCTGCTTGCGCAGCACTGAATATAACATTTCAAAAGAACTTAAAAAGAATCCATGATATCGAAAGAATTTAAATGAAGAGTTTGTAATTCCTGCATATGTTAAGTTATGCATTCAGATATAACAATTTTGTAACATAGAGTAGTAAATAATTGTAGCAATTGAACTATACCTGAATAACTATTAAATAGTTGTAATGAATGTTATTTTACATTTCATAGTTGAGCTAATGATATTAATTTTGTATTCCATGACCAACCCTTGTGTCTAATGTTGTTGACCTTACCGTGTACGAGATGATTGTAGAGGGTGGAATAATGGTTGTACTGGCTTTAATATTGTTATTAAATCAGAAAATGCTTAAATGAATGTTGTTCAGTCAATTGTTTAGACAAGTGGTTGCTACCCATATACTTGCTTTCATGATATATTGAACTGGTGACGCTAATAGATTTTTAAATAAGCCCTCGTATTTTTGTGCTGGGTTGTCGGCTGTATAATTTTGTGCGGGAAGTTTTCAGAAAAAAATTAGTTGGCATACAACAAAATACTTAGCGTATTGCATTTTTTAAATATTAAACTGTCTTCAAATTACTCTCCCTTAATATACATTAGAAGTAAAAAGGAAAGGAAGATTTTTTAAAAATGTGTTGTTTATATTAATTTTATCTCGTACTTTAATCGAATTGTAAGATCTAAATCCTATGGTCTGTGTTAGTAGACCCTATTTTTCGACTTATTTATAATAAGAAATCCACGGACGGACGGGACGTCTGGAGATTTGACAGGTTACTAAATGCCTCTTGTTCTCCCATATCTATCTATTTGGAAACACGTTATTTAAATAGTGATTAACCTTCAATTCATAATGTGCATGAACACCGTCCTGTTGGAACCAGCTTTTGTCGTTTGGTGCTCTTTCATTGTCATTCGAAATTAACACACTTATTCCGGTGACGATTATCAACATGCACAAGCTGTAAATATTGATTGGCTGTTATCACCCATGCAAATAAAAATGGACCAGTAATTCGTTATCTACACATTCCCCAGCCCACGCGTTTAATTTCGGAGGATAATGCGTGTATGACCATTACATTCAATTCGGATTGTTATCAGATCTGTAACAGCAATTATGTTAATTAAGGTCCCATTTAAATAGAAGACGGCTATATTAGAAAATGCTGTTTACAAAACTGGCATTGTTATGTTAAAATTTGCTTTATCATGCAATACTATATTCTGATGTCACAATTATCGTCAAATAATTGTTGGAGAAAATTAATTTTTTAAGGAGCTGTTAAGGGAAAGACTTTGGATTTGCAATATTTGGCAGTAAACCGCCGAGTTCTAATTTATTTGGTTTGTAAAATAGTTGACGACAGTAGTTAAATTACTTTTCCGTTGATTTTTTTAAATTTTACAGAAAACTGTACGGATTATTAATGAGGGGCTTTCATAGATTTATATATGTGGTATGTACATATGATTTGGGATATTTGTAAAAATTAATTTCGGTGTCTCATTGTGTATTTATGGAGTTCAAGCTTAAAACTACCAGAAACATAGAACAAGGTTCGGAAATCCAGATTCACTTCGCATGGATATAGTTTTGGAAGGCGAAATGCGAACAGTTTCGCCATCGAAACGTTCTCGGCGGAAGAAATATTCCCGCTGCAAGCAATAAACATATACGTAATTAGTTAGTTACGCATGTCTAGTGTTTATATAAAGTATCTGCATTACTCGCATCTGGAAAGCTTTATGTGTTAATAAAATCATGATTGCTACTGAAAGAATGATTATAATTATGGAATTTTGTTTCGTACGAAATTCAAAAGCGGGTTTGCGGGTGAGTTTATAGCAACAATGATCTCATTCTTATGCTATTTTTACCAGTGAATAACACAGGCAACCATCGACTTGAACCAGTTACTTTATTTCTTGGAAATGTTTGAAGTAGTAATGTTTAGTTTTCAATCCTGATGTACGTCGTAGCCCACGGGTTTGATGCCATTATAATTAAAGTCTTTGTATAACTTTAATCTTGCTAGTGGTTTTTAAGGAGCAATATTTCAAAACAGATCGACTAATTAGAAGAACTAATAGGTTGTTTCAGAGAAGACGCAAGGTGGTTACCTGCAGACTGATTACATAATTCTTTGTGGAGTTTCGTAGATAGCGTAGATTAGGATTGTTAAGCTGTATATGAGAAACAATGTCAATAATTCAAGTATGTAATATGTTCAAAATACGTTATTTTCTCATAGCGCGGTTTTTGTTTTAATGGACTAATGTGAACAATAGTATACTGAGCAAAACAATGAGAGCTCTCGAGCAAGGTAATAAAATTGTTTGATGTATATTAAAGAAACTTTAATGACGTCATCGCAGAGAATTGTTGGAACAGTCGTGTAATTGCTAAACCACTTTTCTTACGTACGCCGTTTCCATATTTCACTCTAATAGTTGTATTCAGGAAACATTAGAAAGCGCCGTAAACCTTATCATACCTACGCTATAAATAAGAGCGTTCAATCAAAATGACGTGTGCACGTTGTACATCGAAACAGAAAGGTAAAATCGGCCTAGCGACTGGTCACATTCCAAAGCTACAGGTATTTCCTTTGTGTCCATTTACCCCAACATCAGATGGTGCAGCGTCGCATCCGTGCATTTTAAGAAGTGTCACCGTCCCAGCGACTCATTCCTAGTCGGAGAGCTCCGTTCAATATGCAAGGCATCTGGTCCCAGAGGTCACATACTTGTTTATTATTTCGCTACTGTACACATAATCATAAGTGAGGGATCATATCAAAATTTGACAAGCTTTAATTCAAATTACTCGGTTCGTCCATTAAGTTCCTACGAAAAAATGTTGAATATTAATTGCGTTACAAGATTCTTTATGTTGTGGTAGGAATTGGTTGATAGCAGGGCAGAGAGAACTGGACCATGAATACTACCAGGGTCATTTAAAATGTTCTCGGAATGACAGAAAAACGTTTCATACTGGTTTAAAACAATTTTTATCCTAAATATAATCTTCCTTAATGTCGATGTGCTTAGACCAACGATGTTCCAAAGCTTTATATCACCATCATTCTCAAGGCCTGCTAAATGTCCATCAACAGCGGAACTAAATTAGGCGATTAAAGTGGATGTGGCAGCAAATCTTACGCCAATGCGTTGAGTTCAGCTATGGAAACGACTCGTCTATGGATTATTTTACTGAGAAATTATTTTTTTCTCGTATAATCTGGTCTTTGTCCATTTGGCCAAAAAGTTAGCGTAGTACAATTCCCGTATTTCTATAAATGGTATCTCTTTTACGTAACAGAAAATAGATGATATTATTTGTTCAGCAGACTCTACAGGCGTTGCTCTCTGGCATGGTGAAAAATTGCTGTTTAATACGTAATTCTTCAAGTAGGATATGAAATGCACGTTCATTTGCCTTAGCAATTTCAGATACGTTTAATAGGCGACCATCCAAAATAAAATCAGTACTTTTTCAATTATTTTTGGACTTTTACAAGTAAATACAGTGGTTCACTTGAACACGATGGAACATTAGAGTCTTCTGAAGTATTTTTCGAATCAGTACAATTCTCGTGTTGCCCACGAACCTTTTTTTAAATTAAACACAATATTCAGGAAACTGTATACACACAACTACTTGACCGAGTGACTTGATATTTTGCAGCTGAAACGTTTCATTGGGAAATGGCAAATTATGTAATCGATGATATTATTTGTCCAGTAGACGTTGCTGTCTGGCATGGTGAAAAATCGCTGTTTAATACGTAATTCTTCAGTTAGAGTATGAAATGCACGTTCATTTGCCGTAGAAATTTCAGATGCCTCTATTAGGCCCAATCCACACAGAACGGGTGTATGGTGCTGGCGTGGCACTGGCATGGTGCGGGCGTGGAGCAGACGTGGCGCGCTCAATTCACACAGACGACACATTTGTTCAGTTCCCTATGTGACGCGGAGTAGTTATCTAGTTCTCATGATGCTTTCGGACGACGAAGACGACCATGATATGTTGGACCTTGTGTATTTAGCTAACATACAAAGAAAAAGAAGATACTGGGTGCATCCTTTCTGAGCTATTTGTTCCCATGCCTGGTCTTGTGCCCTTCTGTTGCAGTAATCTGATCGTCTACAGTCGTATATAGTTACATACAGTAGCACTTCTTCGCAGAACTCAATATTATATTGAAAATCGTCACGCATTTTGCACCAAGACGAGCGAAACAAACAATTAAACAGACCTTTTCGTATGGCGTACGCCACTCGTGTAGACCATTCGTGTGGCCGAAGTGGCGTCGGCCGAAGTCGCCACGCTCGCACCACGTCACTTCTGTCTGTATTGGCCCATAGGCAAACATGGAAGGGGCACATGCCCGCACCAAGCCAGATCCACGCCAGCACCATACGCCCGTTCTGTGTGGATTGGGCCTTAGGCGACCCTCCATAATAAAATCATAAGCTTTTTCAACGATTTTTGGGCTTCTGGGCTTTTACAAGTAATTGCAGTAGGTAGTTCACTTGAACA
Source organism: Limonius californicus (assembly GCA_014611495.1). Taxonomy (NCBI): domain Eukaryota; kingdom Metazoa; phylum Arthropoda; class Insecta; order Coleoptera; family Elateridae; genus Limonius; species Limonius californicus. The sequence continues at coordinate 9,457 of JABXWE010045583.1, forward strand.
CGATGGAACATTGTGTTAGTATGAATGAATGTAAAAAGAAAGACTAATATTGTAAGGAAAATGTTTAACGAAATGTTCTTTTACATTAGAGAGGCAATATTAATCATGTTTAAACATAACATTTAGCTGTTTATGGAGTTATTCTGATGTAGTTCTTTATTCTCTTGCCAACGACGTGAATAACATATCATTAAATGATAAAATCTTAAATATCAATGTAAATGTGGGGAACGCTAGTTTTGAACAATAGCTAGCTACACTACGACTTATTTAGTGCAATGTGCAGCTATTTCAGCCACTTTTTCTCTACCATTCGTAGAACATTAATTGTAATACCTATATTGTTCACAGTAGCACCGAAGTTAAACTAATGTTTTCATTGTTACCCAAAAATTCAGCAAACAGACAACAGAAACAACTCAACAAGCCAATAACAATAATGTAGCAACTCTCGCGGCCATATTGGCACAATGGTAAATGAAGAATTGCTATATATTACAATAAGATTTAGTAGGTACACTAAAAGTTGCCGAATTATACATGTGAAGGGACTAGTACATGATGTACAGGATTTCACTTACCTTCGCTGTTCCTGGTCATTACTTTTTAAACTTTCTAAGCTTAGTAGTGTCTGTAGTTTTAATACTATGCATCCTTGTTAGGTTAAAAGAAATTGTAGTAAATGTATCGCAGTTTTTTTTTTTTTTCTAGGTTTTATATTATTGTACTGAAATCGTGAAGCGAAAAAGAGCTTTACTAATGTTCGTTACAACTTACACAAAACTTAAGAAAGCTAACAACATTATCGCACCGCTTCTCCCCATTTCCATAAATACATATAATGAACTATTTAAGTATAGGTTGGCCATGTAGATCATTTTTCATTCTTTCATCACGTAGACCTGGAAAAAAATGTATATCAGTTGGTAGTTGCTTCACAGAACCTCATTGATAGATATTTAGTTGTATTCGTGTTTTACCTGTCGAAAGTGTAAAGTTGTTGCCATGGTCAAGCTATGCTTGAAAATCTAAGTATCTGATTACACGTTTGAGACGAGAATTTCTAAAACAACATAAAAGCATTAAATTAACAAAGGTTTCATTATGATTAAGCTAAAATCGCTCGAACACGACCTTTGTCATTTGCATGACCATAGAACGGTTGATTAACCTCTTAAAATATTTTTTTGTAGTGCCATCTTCTTAACTGTAAATCTTTCTAGGGTTTTTTCCTTGTCGGAAGAAAATGGAAGTGGTGTTATATTCATAATTGAAAATTACGTGATATTGTGTTCGTGCGTTGTTTCTCTTACTGTTATCGATTTATCTTCATTGTCAGGGGTTGTGCATCTTATCTAATCCTACTTAGATTACTTTATTTACAACCTGCTTTAGCAAATACTCCCTCGTAAAAAATAGAGCCTGGCCTGAGCACTCGTTCGTATTATAATTTATTTATTTCCTGCAAACGCAACCACCCGCCTCACCTACATTGAGATTTTTAAATTTAAGGTTCGGTGTCTCACACTCTTTGGCCTTTGGTAGTTAAAATTAATTGCTGCAGCGTGTACTTAATAAATGTGCAAAAAGAAAAGTCATTATTTATAAGAAGGGTACGTTGCATGAAATGAAGCAGGTAATTAATTTCAGTTTTATGGTTTAGGTGGTGCTTGAAAGGTAACATCCTGGCACGTTAGACTCTGTTTTCTAGATCATTATTTTAGTTTTGGGCGCTGACATTAATAATTTTTATAGTTTAACACTTCAAACTCTTCCTTATTTATTAATTTTATTGACAGGTTTATATCTAACGAGCGATCAAAATGTTTTCCAATTAGAGTTGGCTATGAGTGCTACAAGGCATGTCGTAGCTGGCATGTTACGTACCGGCCGTACCTTTTGTTAATTTCGTCGATTGTGAACACAAGCAAAGTGAACTTAACCTCATAGCGTATCTCCTCCCAATAAAACGTATTTTATAAAGTAAACCAATCTCAAACAAATTACAACAACCAGATTAAACAGATTTTGACAGGTGAATAAATTATTTGAATTTGATCCTTGTTTAATTTGGCGCATGTTTATAGTTCAACTCCAGACATGCAAAAACTTTTTATACCCCCTTATTTCAAAACTTATGATCACATGTTATTAAGATCTATTATTTCAACGTCCAAAGGTATTTATTGTCGAATATTTTTCATTTAAACCATTTTACAATTATGAAACTGAAATTGCTTTGCAATAAATTGAAATTTTGGTTTTAAAGATAATGTATTTTCCCAAGAATTCAAATACATTTACAAGAAATCATCCCTTTCTTCAAGAAACGTGAATAAAGGTGAACATCGTGGAAACGAATCAAACTTTAATTTGGGATCACTTATTTATTCATGTTGTGGTTGCGGGTTTAGCGTTTCAAAACTTTTAACATTTCTATTCCACCAGTAATCGCTTACAAACTTTTTGGGGGAATACAAAACTGTTTGATTTGGTAAACAAAACTAATTTCCAACATTGTTTGAGTGTTTTGATATTTTTTGGTGATGTTGATAGAGTATGGAATTAACTTGATATAGAATTTTTGGAAAAAATCTTTGGCAATATTAGTTAATATAAATTGTAGTGCGTTTATCAACGATAACGGTAAATTTGTGACCTTATCCGCGTTTAATAGATGAATTATTAAGGTTTGTTTTACAAACAATCCCTTTTTTCACCGAACTCTGTCGAACTTACAATTCTCTTTACAAATACAAAAATCATTTCCAGTTAACAAGACGAAATCGGTTCGTTACAAGAACCAGAATGTGTTACTACAATTAAAACAAAATTCACTTAAGATGTTCTTGCTGCAGTAAATGTTTAATGCTGACAGCGTGTTAGCGAAATAGGTATAAAATATCCTAAAACATAATTCATAATTTAAAAACATTTTTCTTTTTAAGTATTTAAGTATTTAATAACACTGGTGTAATTGCGTATTTTATGTTGTATATGCATTCTTTTAAATCTTGTAAATTGTTGGATCTACTTAGATATGGTCAGACTTGGAGATCTACCTAATCATTCAGTTTATTCTCCTTAGCCAATCCACATGTTTAAGAATAACTACATACGAGGTGTGTAAATGAAGTAATGAGACTGATTTTTTTCAAATTTTTTATTCCAATAAAGTTGCAATTCAACATTGTCTCCTTCAAAGAAACTGCCTTGGGAAGCCACACAGCGCTGGTTCTTCCGCTCCTCATAGCAGTGCTGGAATTCGGACACTAGAATACCCCACAGCTGGCCGGTTACAGCCGTTTGAATGTTTTCCAGTGTCCCAAAATGACGTCCCATGAGATGATTTTTCAGTCTCGGGAAGAGGAAACAGTCACAAGGACTGAAGTCGGGCGAATAAGGAGGTCGAGGAGCCACAGGAATGTTCTTACTGGCCAAAAAATCGTTTATTGAAATTGCTGTGTTACAAGACGCATTGTCGTGATACAACACCCAGTTGTTCTTGATGTTTTGTCTCACACGCATGATCCTTTTTCGAACTCTTTCAAGAACCTCTCTGTAAAAGTGTTGATTAACCATTTGACGTTTAGGCACAAACTCTTTGTGAACGATTCCCTGGCTATCAAAAAAAAACAAATCAGCACGTATTTGATCTTCGACTTGCTCATTCTTGCTTTTTTTGGCCTAGGAGAGGTTGAAGTGTGCCATTCCATGCTCTGGCGCTTGGTTTCCGGGTCATACTGAAACACCCAAAACTCGTCACCAGTAATGACGCGTTCCAGACAGTGGGGATCATTTTCAATCGATTCCAAAAAATCAAGGCCCTTTTCCCTCCTGATGTCCTTTTGGTCCTGTGAAAGGTTTTTCGGAACCATTTTTTCGCTGATAATACAATAACAGTAAAGAAAGAGGAACATTTAGTTTGAGGTCTTCTAATAGTTTTATGGAGATGTTTTGCATAATTCTTGAAATGTGTGTTGCGAATTTGTTTAAAGCAATAATTGTCCGTACTAGTTAATAAGTAATCTCTTCTTGAATTTGTATCTTACCATAATAGCACTAGCGACAAAGTTTGAATTCAAAATGAAGAGACGGCTATTATAAATCACAATAACATGCATAGAACAACTGTACGCCAAAAACATCAATATAATATGATTAATGTTATGTCACAAATATCTACTGTAAATAATTGAAAAAAAATCTTTTGGATGTTCGTGTCTATCAAGGATGTATTACACTTTGAATGCCTCCAGTTCTACTAAAATGTAGATATATCTATCTATATATTAAATTGAAACCAACTTAACCACCGGATTTGTTCAACTGAAACCCTAGAAGGTGTCATTTCATTGGGGAAACACCGCCCATAAAACAGCTAAGCAATAATAAATATCAGTAAATATTGTATAGCGGCTAAATAACATGTAGGTTATTTATAATTGAAACTGTTTATTATAAGAGTAATTTAAAAGTAAATTGTGTGAGTCCATTCAAGAACACGAGGTTAAAGTTATGTATGAACAGTATTTATATCACTTAAGGAGTGGAAACTTTTATCATTATTGTTGTATTGTGCATTATATTTACGAAAATTATGTACAAACTACCACTGCAATTGTTTCGTCTTTTAGTTAACCCCATCGAAAGCTAACATTCTCAAAAATAACATTCCTGGATAATTTATGCTTTAAGATCCAAGCTAAAAGCAAGAAGATATTGTGTAAAATTTTTTTTAACCCTTTTGCGAGATTAAAAATCACATTCTATAAATGTAACAACAATACAGAGCAAAAACCAAGATAGAAAAAAAAATTATCTCAACAGAATATTATCTTGTTAATTACGTATCTTGATGCGGTTTATTTCAAACAACATTTTTAAAAGAAATTAGTAAATATTAGGGCTGCCGTAGGCTAGAGGTCAGCGAAAACCAGCGAGGTATTCCGCTTAGGATTAGTGAATCTTCTCTGAAGTAGAAGTGTTCGGAGCCCATGTTAAGCGGTAGGTCCTCGATTTCTGTGGTATTTTAAAGCGCGCCACAAAGTGATTGAAGTGAACATTGCTACGTCTTATAAAAGACAAAGCACTCGATTAAGTATACATAGCTTTGGCCCTTGCCAACGGATTTAACTAGTTTCGTTTTAATTGCCCATTAAAAGTTACTGCCAAAATTATTACAACACTGAAACGCTATGTCACTAAAAAACATAACGTATAAATGTTACTGATTTATTACTAATTAGGTACATACAAAACGGATAATTCACAATAAATAAAAAATATTCAGTAGTCATATTATAGCTTTTAAAAATGGTCTACCGTTTATAATTCCATTTCAATATACTGATTTAACATGAATATAAAACATAAAGAGATAGATTTGCAACTATTTTCAAGTACATACTGATAAACGACCTGCCAAGTCAGTGGAGCAACTGCAATTTGTCAGTCAACATTTACTGAATAAAATGCTAATTAAACGTCTAGGACGTTTTCTCCCTATATTGTAACAGCTATAAACTGAGGGTTTAGATGGTCGATAGGATGAGTACACGCTGTATGCTTAAAATGCCACCTGTAGCTGAAAAATGTAGAAGGTACCTACATTCTGGTCGAATCTTGTTTTAATTCGTCTTGTCTGAAAAGCTTTTTACTAAAAATAGTATGTGGTTTGTTAAGGAAACTGTAAGCTCTATGAGGCTCATCAAGCTATCCATTAAATATATCTATGACGTCATTTATCATACACGAATGACGTAATAAATTTGACACAGACTTTAGAAGATGAGCTATTATTTAAATTAAATAGCATGTGCGGGTGCTATTGCATATGTGTTAGAGGTTGCCAGATATCGAATTTGTTTCACACCTTAACAAAGGGTTATCTTTTTTTGTTCAAACCCTAAAGGCACTGAAGCCACGAGGTTTATTGTACCTTGCTTAAATTTATAAGCGATTTTTGTATTGGAAAACCAAACGCAATTTCAAAAAATCCAAACGTGTCTATGTAATAATATTTTTGTATTACAGGAATAATAAAGTGACGTTTCCGGTTGTTTGTTCCTTGGAAACTCATTGGATTTTGAGCTTCTAATCTTGCTACCTGCTAAATGTATGTTTGTATCACATACAGAATTTTTAATAGCATACGCATGAGTCATTAGTATATTCTCGGTTGGATTCCAAAGCGGCCAATATTGACTTTCAGATATGGATGTGATTATTAAATCGATCCTACGTTACTTTTGCTTTTATAGTTAGACATTAATAATTTGTTAAATTATTATGGTCACGGTTCATCAATGAAGCTTTAAGACAACCATTGCCATTGTAGAAACGGAAACGGAAAATTGGTAATATGCCTTCATTTCATTTCTAGCCCAGGGAAACGATTAGAAATTCAATAGGTGATTTTATTGAAATGGACGGAGGTTTGAGAACGCCCCTTTCATTCTTGTTGGCGATATGTGGTGTCATTAAAGTGAAATGTACTTCATAAAACTTTTTAACACTATCACATTTCATCCCATTATAGTTGCCGTCGCGCTGACTGAATAATTGAATTGGCGGTAGTTGCTTGGCAAATAATTGTTGTTCCAGTTTGCACTGTTTGTTCCACATGTTTTCCAAATTACATTACTTTAACGCATAGTATTTGCTTTTGAGATGGCCGTTGAAGTGTTTTTTTTACCCTTAACGGAATATTTATTCATATTTCAGTAAAATTTAGTCTGCTTTTGTCTTACATTTCAACAGAAGAAACAAACTTCCACATGGTACACACATTGGTACCCGAATAACTTGTTAGCCGAGCAGGTAATTACGGTTATTATTGTAGCTTCGGGAGCTAAATACGTATTTCAATACAGAGTTAGTGGAGGGTTTTGTAAACCTTAGAAACCGTAACTACAACTTAGGTGTGTGACCGTCAACTATATCACTAATGTCCATTAGGCCAAGTCACACGGGGGACTCGAGAAAGGATAGTTGCTGCTGCGGTTAGTTTTATACCTGCACGTCCCCGTAACAGCGGAAGTTGGGGAGGCACGTTCTTTGTTAACATTAGGTATGTTGAACAAGACATTGAAAATGCAGACAACGATTTATTGCATACGTGAAGCGTATGTATTAATGCTATGTTAATGACGATAGGTGCGTACTTCTTAGAAAAAAGGTTTTTATTAACACAGGAAGATGCTTTGGTCGGTTACAATGTTATATACTTGCTTATGTAAATTTAACGATGCCTTCGGAGTGTTCAGTAAAAGGTAATTTACTGAAATAGCTTCTTATCTAAAAGATAATTCACCTAAACCGTATTTTATCCAAAAACGAAATTTACCGAACAATATTCTAGTGAAAAAAACATTCATCCATTAAAAAGTTCCCCGAAATTACATTTTGTGCCGAAAGAAAATTAACGAAATTGCATTTCATTAAAAATAAAACATAGTGAATTAGTACTCCATTCAAAATAAAATTCATTGAAATAGTATCCGATCGATAAGAAAATTCACCTATATAGCAGTTCGTCTGCAACAAATTCACCGAAATAGGATTCAACCGAAAAAAACTCAACGAAATACGATTCCATTACAACAGTTTCTGAAACTACATGTGATCGATAAGAAAGTTTACACAAATAGAATTACATCTTTAACAAATTCACCGAAATAGCATTCCATCGAAAGAAAATTCACCCGAATAGCATTCCATCGATAGAAAATTCACCGAAATAGCATTCTATTAAGAAATGTCGACGAAATATCTTTCCGTCGAAAGAAAAATCACCAAAATAGTATTTCATGGAAAGAAAATTCATTGAAATAGTATTTCGCCTGAAACAAATTCACCGAAATAGCATTCCACCGAAAGAAAATTTAACAAAATTGCGTTTCATTAAAATAACACTGAAATAGCATGTGATCGATAAGAAAGTTCACACAAGTAGTATTACATTTTTAACAAATTCTCGTTAAATAGCATTCCATCGAAAGAAATTTCACCCAAATATCCTTCCATGGAAAGAAAATTCACCAAAATATCCTTCCATTGAAAGAAAATACACCAAAATAGTAGTTCATTGTTATAAAATATATCGAAGTAGTATTCAATCGATAAGAAAATTCACAGAAATACCATTTCATTTGAACAATTCACTGAAATAGCATTCCACCGAAAGAAAATTCAACTAAATTGCGTTCCATTAAAAAAACAGTGAAATAACATGTGATCGCCGAAATATTAGTTCATCGAAAGAAAATTTATCGAAGTAGCATTCGATCGATAAGAAAATTCACGGAAATAGCATTTCGCCTGAACAATTCACCGAAATAGCTTTCCATCAAAAGAAAATTTAACAAAATTGCGTTCCATTAAAATAAGAAAGGGCACACAAGTAGTATTACATTTTTAACAAATTCTCGTTAAATAGCATTCCATCGAAAGAAAATTCACCGAAATATCCTTCTATTGAAAGAAAATTCACCGAAATATCCTTCTATTGAAAGAAAATTCACCGAAATATCCTTCTATTGAAAGAAAATTCACCGAAATATTCTTCCGTTGAGAGAAAATTCATCGAAATAGTATTTCATCGAAAGAAAACTTATCGAAGTAGCATTCGATCGATAAAAAAATTCATAGAAATAGCAATTCACCGAAATAGCTTTCAATCAAAAGAAAATTTAACAAAATTACGTTCCATTAAAAAACACTGAAATTGCATGTGGTCGATAAGAAAGGGCACAAAAGTAGTATTACATTTTTAATAAATTCTCGTCACATAGTATTCTATCGAAAGAAAATTCACCGAAATATCCTTTCATTGAAAGAAAATTCATGGAAATAGTATTTCATCGAAAGAAAACTTATCGAAGTAGTATTCAATCGATAAGAAAACTTATCGAAGTAGTATTCAATCGACAAGAAAATTCACAGAAACAGCATTTCGCTTGAACAATTCACCGAAATAGCATTCCACCGAAAGAAAATTCAACAAAATTGCGTTCCATTAAAATATCACTGAAATAGCATGTGATCGTTTAGAAAGGCCACACAAACAGCATTACATTTTTATTTCTCGTTAAATAGCATTCCATCGAAAGAAATGTCACCGAAATATCGTTCCATCGAAATAACATTCGCCCAAATAGCATTCCATCGATAAGAAAATTCACAGAAATAGCATTTCGCCTGAAACAAATTCACCGAAATAGCTTTCGATAGAAAGCAATTTCAACAAAATTGCGGTCCATTAAAAAACCTACTGAAACATCATGTGATCGATAAAAAATTCACAAAAATAGCATCTGAAACAAATTCAACGAAATATTCTACTAAACGAAAATTCAACGAAATAGTATTTCATTAAACGTAAAATTCTCTGAAATAGCATTTAATTGATAAGCAAATTTTAAGTAATTAACGTTTCGAACGACAAATAATGCACAATAGTATTTTATCGAAAATAGTATTTCACCAAATAAATTCTCGGTAATAACATTCTATGGAAATATTATTTAACAAAATAGAATTCCGCTAAAATATAAAATTTACGGTAATAGCATCCATTATATAAGAAGATTCCGGCAATATCATTTCAATAAAAGAAATCTTCAAAATAAACAAAGATATAAAATATGCACGTGAAGGTTATTTCACCGAACGAATAGCACTGAGTAAATTTTATACATTAATAACAGTTTGAGGTTTGTGAACGTATAGTAAACATTTATTAATTACATCATGGTGATTTAAATACAAGATTTATTTAATAGACTGACAAATGCTGGTTTGAATGCAAAGTTTATCATTATGACTTGTCAATTTTGACAGATCATTTAGCGCTAGTTTGTTATTTTTCATTTTAACAACGGTATTAAACATCGCAAAGCCGACCTCGGAATCTAGTGGTTAGCGCACTTCCCTATAGATGCAATTGATGCGGGTTCGATTCCGGCCGCGGTCGGTGATATTTCTTTGGCGGGGAAAAATCTAAAAATGCGCCTTTTATCGGATAAGAATTAAAGTCGCAGGTCCCGTGGCAATGCGATGCGTGACACGTGAAAAATCGCTTCTGGGGTTAGAACTATTTCAGATAGTCTGTTCCAATTGATATGGCGAGTGTCCCTTCTAACATAGTCCCACCTACCTGCTCATTGAATCGGCTTAAGTAGGAATTGTCGCCACAAATCATTTACCTGGTAAGTAAGTTTGCGTAAAATACACATTACAACGCCCACTTTTTCTCATTGAGCATCTTTTGCTTTCGCCTTATCAGTGGGAACGGACTGTAGGCAAAATTATAGTTAGAGTGTACAATAAGCCAATGACGGCTGCAATGCTTAAAGATGCTTGGAAAACCGCGTCCTAGATCTCGCTCAATCATAATATAAAGCAATACAAACATTGCAAAATGGCAAATAATTTTGGTATGCGTTGATCGCTCCCTATTTCAAGTGACATCTTCTGGAAATTGATATTACTATTTCTCGTTTATATTCTTAATTGCGATAAGGCTGCATTTCCATTAATTTTCGTTTTAAAACCTACCTAAATAAATATCAATAATTTGTACGTTTTTTTCTGTCTGGGAATTTACTAATTTGAAGGATTCTAGTTTTGTTCCTATTTTTCAAAATATTAGTTCTCATTTTACATCTGATGACATGTGATATTGGCATATTTCAAATGCACACCGCCACAACAGGTCGCAAGTTCACGAATCATGCCCTACATCAAAGCTTCTACAAGAGTTTAAAAATATCAAAAGTAAATATTTTATGCAACACAAGTAGTTGTTCCATATTGATACGATGTATTATGTATTAGATTACGGCCTCAATTCGGTTTTAATGAATAATACATTATATTTTATGGTGTACAACAGGCAGACAAAAGTGTAAAATTTCTTCGGGTTGTTTATTCGAAAAACAAACATAGAAATATAAATTTCCTTTGAAATCTATTTCTTAGATTATGTATCTCCTTGGAAGCGCAATTTCTTTTCCTTATTATTGTGACACGGGAGAGAAAAGTAAATTTTTAAGTTTGTAGCAAAGCACCTTTCGTATTTATCACTCTGCTAAAGTTAAACCGAGCGAGCTGCCTGTCGGAGCATTGCAGCATAAAATTGCATTTTACTTTTCTTTTCTTCGCCATCTCGCTGACCAGGGTTTGCCATATAAGATCACAAAGCCGATCAAGGCATCTGGGAAATGCAGTCTCCGTCATTATGCGATGCTGCAAAAAGCGGTTTTTGTTCAATACAGACGAGATCAGGATTGCTGATGAATCCACGTTTCATAGTAGCCAGAGAAATGATAGGTAAGGGGTATTATATCATAAAGAATCGGGTTTTCTTGCAGAGAGGATGCTGCACCAGCGCCTTTTTTCTCCTGGGAGCTTAGAAAGCATTAATACTTCGCTTTAAACTTCTCTAATTAATTTTTTAAGGCGCTTTTGAACTTCGTCGCTCGTTGGTAAATAAAATAACGAAAACGAAATGTGCGCGGAAATTTGTATTGTTTCAAAGCGCCATTATAAACAGTTGCGTTGAATGTTTGAACGATTTTCCTAGAGAACTGTGTTTGCAGCGACTTGCACCCCATTCTCTTAAGTTGGTTAGCTGCAACGTTTTACTGCTCGGCATAATCCGGTAACACAAAGGTTAACGTCACAAAGGTGGCAAAAGGGTCCCTTTACGAAGTTTAGTTTACCCCATGTCTATACTTTTAATTAACGTTCTAATTTCAACGAGTATAGTACCTATGAACATTTCACATTTCACGAGTGCCGCAGATACTACTGCTGACAATAACGCAGCCGTTAGTGCAGAAAGTGTTTGGATAACGAAACGACAAAAGTAGTTTATTATAATTAGTACTGATGAATACAATGCACACATGATTACATACAAGACATGTAAAGGGGAGAAATAGTTTTCGCAACGAGGCTACTAGATGATCGTTGGAAATAAAAATATAAATAACTTACCTGTTTTTAAGCGACAGTTGACAGAAGAATGGAGGTATTTTTGGATTTATATCTTAAATTATTTCGTAACGTTTGGAAATTGATTCTTTACCTCAAGCAATTATTATTTTATATTTAACATTAAAGATGTCTATTTGAAAATTACTTCTTTACATTTCGCAGTTGTCCCTATGTACTACACAATTGTGTAATTGTTTAATAATTGTTGCTTTATCTGTCGTTTTATAACTGCCAATTAACCATTCACTTGTGGCAGTTGCTATTTCATCTTTATCTATACAGGGTGTTAATGAATTGCAGGGAAAAACTTCTAGGGCTTAAAGTATAGATGAAAACAAACAATTTTTGTTAAAAAATGTATGGTGTTTCCTTTCAGGGATAGAGCTACAAAGCAAAAATCAATTATTTGAAAAATTTACAATAACTAATTCAAAAATTAACAAAATTGTAGTAAATATTCAAAATGTCGCCCCAAGCTTCTACACTAAAGCACATCTACGAAGTAAATTCCTGCGCACCGCTCCAAATATACCAGGAGTCGGTTAGTAATTTTGGTTTTTTTATTGCTTAGTTTTGAAACATTTTGTTAATTAATTTATTTTAAATTTACTTTGAATTTGAAAAGTGGGAAAGAGGGCTTTATTTATCCTGTATTAATTTCCGTCGTTATGGAAACAAATAGTAGGTAATAAATTGAGTTACCTACAATTAGGCGCTTCTTAAAGAATCTTTGAGAAGCTCTATTCCTGAAAGGAAATACTTTTGACCATATATTTATTAACAAAAAATGTTTGTTTTCATGTATACTTTAAGCCCTAGAAGTTTGTCCCTACAATTCATTAACACTCTGTATATTTAACTGTTGTTTTTACGAGTGGCAATTGTGTCTACATATCTGGCAATTTTTGCGTCTAGCGATGATTTCCTTACGTTGATTAGATATTATTATTACTTTTATAATAGTTTCTGATAATTATGTGGTAGAAGTAGCTCAGTTGGCAGAGCGCTCACTTTATGGGCACAGTGTCGATTATGTGTCAGGTTCGATTCGCAAGGATTAGCAAAGCAATTAATACAAATCTTGTGCTACAACCCACCACACACAGTTGCCTAATCCGGTTTTATCACGCGTACGGTCTTGATGCCAAAAACTTATTCTGAAGTTTCTATCTCTCATATTCGACGTTAAACTGTAGGTCCTCCTTAGATCTGAGGTGAAGCACATGGCAGAGTAGAGACCAGTACCAGTGGGAAGAGGATCGCAACAAACAAATACTTTCTGTATATCTGACAGTTCTTTACATCTATTAGTTATTATTGCACTATTGAAAAGTGCCCTTTTTATTAGTATTTTAGGTCTAGAAATTATTATTTTTACTTTCGAAGTTGTTTAGGTGTGGCAGTTGCTTTTTTACATTTCATCGCGGTGTATTTATATTGAAAAAATGTGTTTTGCTTCTAGTAACTGTTTCCCTACGTATACTATTTTTTACCACAAGTTTGACAATGGTTTCGGCATAACTGACAGTTGTTTACGCCTGATTGTTATTATTTTACCTTTGACAGTTGCCCATGTATGTAACAATTGTTTCTTTAAGACTGACAATGATTCTTTACATTTAGTAATAATTAATTTAGTTTTGAAATTTTTAAAGTGTGGCAGTTGTTCATTTACATTTGAGTTATGTATATCAAACATTTGTTTTTGCTACTGACAATTGTTCAAGTATTCTTATTATAATTATTTCTTTGCAGTTGTATTTAAACATAAAAAAATTAAGTCACTAGTTGTTTTTATCACTTATACACTATGTGTATTGACATTTCTTAATGCGTGACGGTTGGCATTCATCTTTGATAGCTGTGTATTTATATCCAACAATTATTTTTATACTTTTAGCGATTGTTTTTTCCTTCTGTCAATTGTTTCTTTAGTTCCAATAGTTGTCATTTTAACACTTGTTTCTGTGTACGTCAAAATTCTCGAAATCATGGATTTTCGCTTGAAAATGATGTCTGTACATTTGACGATTGTTTTTTATAACTTCCAACAATTGATTTCTTACGTCTAGTAGTTATTAATAACTGTTTCAATAATTTTTATATATCGGACAATTATCTAGGCGTGGTAAAATGTTACGGGCCAAACGAGCTTTTTCGTCGACCGCGGCAGGAAAGACGGAAGTGCCTTCGGTTTAGCTCAGAGGAGTAGGGGTGGTTCACGAAAAACGCTTAAGGGAAGGAAATCGAACGTAGTTCTGTACAGAGTAAGTCAAAATTAGTGGGTGCCACCATCCAAATCACAGCTGATTGCAGGTTCTCGTGGAAGGCCGAGAAGCCAGCAGCTTACGGAAGCACCTTTATCGTGCCTCCTCCTGTATATAACGCTTACAAAGTTCATGCTCAATACAATATGTATACAGAAATCAAAGATAAGGTGAATTTGAAGACAAATATAATGCTACTGCTTGAAACTGGTAACACACATAGTTCAAAAAAAATATACACTCAAAATGGTAATAATTGTGATTGAACACAGGTAGTTGGAACGTCCAAACAAAGAGCTCGCCGCCATTGGTTTACGATATTTACTTTACTAAACACACAGATCTGCGCAGCCAGTGACGTTCAAGTTTACAGA
>JABXWE010045585.1:0-22024 GCA_014611495.1 Limonius californicus
CATTGTGAAAAACTTATTTCGGAAGACTGAACAAAACATATGGGAAATCTATCGTTTGAAAATATTCCTCCTTTCATTATTTCAATTGGGGAATCTGATTCAGAATCGGAGGGTGCCGATGATTCAGATAGTTCTAGTGATAGCATGAAGGTGGAATAGGGTAGGGGATATTCTTTTGGCATCTAAATTGTGAATGAGTGTTTTACAGTTTTTATCTCGCCCGAGAAAAACACTGACCTCAGTGGAACACGAACTTGGGTCTCTCTTAGCACCAGAGACAAACAGTCAATCACTGGACTACCATAATATCAATTTGAAACATGAGCGTATGCATGGTATGTGTTACGACAACATTTAAATTATAGTTATTATTTTATTTATAATGAAATCATTATTATATCTAAGTATTATAAACCAATATTGAGCAGCAATAGGCGGACGTTAAATGAACAAACAAGCTCCACTGGCAACATTACCTGCTTTCAAAAAAACATAACCTCCATCAAGAAAAACTAGCATAACCCAACTTAATTAATTGACAAATTTCATTGATACCACACATTCCCCCAGATTTCCACAGCCTGTTGGATGGCAAATCAATCGTGAATAGATTATGGAGGCTGTCCGTAAAAATATACTATGGAAAGTTAAGCGCGTGTCCAAACTTAACGCAGAGGTATCAGTTGGTTAGCTGTCAAAATGTGTAGGTTAGGTATGTGTTTTCTTTCGTACATCTCTATCGACCAACTAAAGATGGTCCATAAAAGTATACCATGAACAGCATAGAGCTTGACTAAACTTAATTCAGATGTATCAGTTGTTTAGCTGTCAAAATTTGTAGGTTAGATATGCGTTTTTTTTGTGTACGTCTCTAGCTAGCGACTAGAGGTGGTCCATAAAAGCATGTCATGGAAAGTAAGGCGCATGTTTACACTGAATTTAGACGAATGTTTATACATCTAGCAGTTAAAATTAGTAGGTTTGCGTTCTTTTTTGGTAAACCTCTAGCAAGGAAACTTATATAACCAACTAAAGGCTGTCCATAAAAATATGCAGTGGAAAGTAAAGCGCATGTCTAAACTTATTTCAGATGCCTAAACTGATTACCTGACAAAAATTATACGTTAAGTTAGTGTTTTGTTTTGTTGTCCATAAAAGTATGCAAAGGAAAGTGAAGGGCGCTACCTAAACTTAATTCAGTTGCATCAGTTGTTTAGCTGTCAAACTGTGTAGGATAGGTATGTGTTTTTTTTTGTACATCTCTATCGAGCAACTAGAGGTGGTCCATAAAAGCATGCCATGGAAAGTAAAACGCATGTTTACGGGTAATTCAGATGTTTAAACTGTCTAGCAGTCAAAATTTCTAGCTTAAGTTTGTGTTCTTTTTTGTAAACCTCTAGCAACCAAACGTACAGAACCAACTAGAGACTGTCCATAAAAGTATGCCATGGAAAGTAAAGCGCATGTCTATACTTCATTCAGATGTCTAAATTGATTAGCTGACAAAAATTATAGGTTAAGTTTGTGTTTTATGCTGATGTCCATAAAAGCATACCATGGAAGATAAAGCGCTTGACTAAACTTAATTCAGATGTATCAGAGAGCTTAGCTATCAACATTTGTAGGTTAGGTATGTGTTTTTAAAATGTGTTTAAACTCAATTCAAATGTATAAACTGCTTAGCTGTCTGTAGCATCGAAACGTATAAAACCAACTCCAGGCTGTCCATAGAAGCATGCCATGGAAAGTAAAGCGCATGTCTAAACTTAATACAAATGTATAAACTGCTTAGCTGATCAAATATTTAGGTTAGGTTTGTATCTTTTTAAATCCCTGGTAGCGTATAAAACGAACCACAGCACGTTCATGTGTTATCTCTCTGGATGTAAAGTAGTTATTAAACTTTTCTAGAAAACGTTTCAACAACATGAAGGGGAGTCATAATGACTCATAAGGTAACCTTCCCTCTTCAGCGCCTTAAGCTCTAGGTAGATAAAAAAGTGTCAAATGGCAACACCTACTTTGTGATACGTCATTAAAAAGTTTATATCAAATGCCTTTCAGTAGTAGGAAATATTTTTTCCGTCAGAAATATATATTAGCCCCCAGAATCGCCAGATTTTAACCCCATTAGACTTCTTTGTATGAGTCATCATACAACTCGTCTGTATATTTTTTATTTAATCAATCTGTAGACCGAAATGAAATAATGAATATAAAGGATAGTCTCTGAAAATCACTTATACACATTTAATTATCCTGTTTGTGTTTATATAGAAATATATTACTTGTGTGTTGTCCTACAAGAAAGTGATCATTGCAATCGTTTACAGCTTTAATAAATAAATAGGCAATCACCATCAGCGAACCATCAGTTTCTTTATAAATGACTTCAGCTTTATGTTTCTGTTCGTTCAAGGTTTTCCTTTAAAGTATCAAATATGAGTTTACATAATATAGTTAAATTCCCTCCAAATCTAGTATACAACTTCCAAGAAACAACCTAACGCATGACTTTTGAATACTTTTCTTTTAAATATATTTTCAGACTAATCACCCAAGTTTCTCAAATTACACCTTGAAAACTTGAACTTGTGTAACATTAGCGGTATGAAAATTGTTGTCAGACAACTGACTACCCAATTTTTAAGAATCGTTAAGTCTGCGACACGACACAAATTATTTAGTATTGTACGCAAAGAATATTGTTTGTACACACGGAAAGGTTAAATATAGATTAGATGAAAAGTTCTTTGTAATAATTTAAATGTAGGCAGTCCTTCAAAACATTCAAGAGCTAATTTAGCATAACTCAGTGCCGAGTTTTACGAGAAAATCGATTAGTCGTATCAGCTGTGCATTTTCTTAGGAATAACTGAGCAAACGAACATGATTCCGCAAATATTTACAGATGAGAACTGATGCAATGGAACTAACCAGGAAGAAAAACATACGAAAATGAACGCTATTATTCTATGAATACAATAATTTAATCATTAAACCGATTGTAAATTTATGTTCCATACTCAAACGATTTTCCTGGAAATCTGACAAACGGAAACCATAATATCTATTGTTACATACCTTCTTCTTAGAATATAATGTTAAAATAAAAAATTGTTTTAAAATTTTCCTACCATTCACGACTTAAAGTAAACGAAAAAGCTTAAAATCAAAATACTAGTTTTAAATATACCAAGAAAGCTAGCTGAAAATTTAACATATGTAGCATTTTTTTACTTTATAAACAATTTGTTGCAACATTGTTGCGGTAGCGGTTGCAAAAGGTGAAATTCTGATTATAAATATTTTCCTTTTCCCAAAAAGTAGATAGAAATCGAAAATTTGACATCCAAAGTACAAACAAAAGAATTTATTTCTTTAATTCCCTTCATTGAAATTTCTTCAGCAAGCATTTTGGTATTGCTTTAAGGGGTTCCTCAACCGACCTAACAATTCAATATTCAAATGTAGGAATAACTTTTTACATAGACAAACCATTATATTTCTTTTAATGGCTTTAGAGCCATTTACCTGATTACTGAAAGGCTAACTGCAGCTAATGTAAAAGAGAATACGTATAATATACCATATAATACGTTGGTTACAGCTTCTTAGCATTGTTCTGGTTTTAAGAAAATGAGATCAATCTTGTCATGGGAATTGTCCATGTATGTGTATTATAAACATAGTACGATTTTACCGTACTTTTAACCTAGGTTTGGCATTTTTACCATCAGCGCTTATAAATTTGTTTCAATCCTAAATACGTTCTCTATTTTAAAAAACCACAAATTGAACGGCCACCTATTAGCTGCGATAACAACAGAAGATGCTAATTTTAGGTTATTTTGATTAATGTTAGTAGCCTTTTAAGCCAAAATCATCAAAGTCAAGTTTTTAAATACAATAACCTAAAACGTTAAATGTAAGAAATTAAATATGTCATTTTCCTAAAAATAAGATGAAAAATATTGTAGCTAAAGCACAAATATTATTTCTTTCAATGATATGATCAACAGCAAATTACTGATTTAAAAAATACGACACTTTCTGGAAAACTACATGAATCTAAAGTATGACTTCCGAAGCACGAATAAAACGAACATTTTTCCGAAGGTTCAACCAATTCAATTTTTCTTCAATTCATAAACATTTTCCCTACAATATCCTGAAAATTCAACACACCAAAACCTCAAATATAAAACAATGGTTTTAAATATGTCACTTTCCTAAAAGCTAGATGAAAATCGTTAATGTCGTGTCTAAAACACGATAAATTTTCCTTCAATACATAGACACTTTTCCAGCATAAAGTCAAATGATTCAAAATCTAATTATTGATTTTGAAAACGCCCTTCTAAAAACTAGACGAAAATCGAAACTTTTGCATCCAACAATATGATTAAACAAGCAGTCATTTTTCCAGAGAAGAATAAGCGTGCATAGGAGAATGAATGTAGGAATCCACAGCGAACTCTAAGTTACAATTTTATCTACACGTCTAAAATAGAGTATGTGCGATATGAAAGTAGAGACACTAAATGATCTAAGAAGACGAAATCGAAATGGAAATTCTAACAGATCCCAGGTAATTCAATGAAGTGGCTGTAAAGAGTGGAGCAGAGTGTGAAGACCAAGCATCAGCATGAAGGAAAGAAGCGTGCAGAAGTGCGATGGGGTACATACGAATCCGTGTCTGTGTGGTTTTCGCAGGGTTGAGATCCGGTTCTCCGGAGTCGCCAGATGGCGTGGCGCGCGGCCACGAGGCGAGCGAGACCGTACCGCGCCACTGTGAATGGGCCAACGCCGGCCCTCGCCTCCACTGCACTGACTCCAGGACTCCGGTAAATCCGGACTGGAACTACCGCGCACCCATGCACGCACCTCACTACCCGAGGGCATGCCTTGCCTACCCTAAGTTGATTTTTATATTTAAGTGTTTACCTCTGCAATCTCACGACGATTATATTTTCATGCAGAATTGAGTATTTTCTGTTTGAACACCGGAACGGTTATCCTTAAGCTCTGATATTTCCTGCGCGGCAATACAGGGTAGGTCGAAATGAAAATAAATTCCGCGCTCTAATAAAATCCAACATGAAATGTGTGGTTTTATGAAAGTCGTTTGATGGGTAGGCAACCCATTATGTAGGTTGCAAGAATGAGGGATTTGTACATTCTTAGGTGTAATTTGGGAAGTTTGTAACCTTCGGCTTCTGAAATGTTGATGTGTAGGTTTAGAGGCGAGTTTTGCATGAAAATAATGCTTTTAAAAAGAACTTTTAAAAGTAACGACAACTTGTAATTTAAAAGTCGCGTGACACCACAAGTTAAAATAGTTTTATATAAGTATTATGTCTTGTACGTACATCAACGCCCACTCTTAAAATATTGATTATTTTCAAACTATTATGCTGTAACCAGCAGTCTCAGGCATAATTTGATAAAATATTAAAAGCCTTTGATTAGTATTTGTTAACTTAAAAATACAAATAAAATCCAAACGAAGATAAGCTATTTTACAAATATACTTTAGTATAATTCGTTTCTTGTGTCTTTGGGGCTACATTTATCAGTATATTTATAATTTTAATGTTCTAGACCAGCTAGCAGTCAAATTTATCCTCCTTGTTACGGTATTTTCTGAGTTTCAATCGTCCGATAGTTTACGTCAGAGATTAGTTTACTTATTCCATAGAATTAAACTTATCTGGTAGTAGAAGCAGCCGACAGTACTATTTCGGAAGGATAATGCAGCTACGAATGTGTACGAGGTGAAACGAAATATTTCGAGCAAATGTAAATAGAGTGTATATAAAATTAATACTATTTCTCTGATGTAGTAGCTAATAAATAGATATATTTTACAAATTGAAGAATCGGTAATTGTTAGTCATTTATATCTAGAGCTAAGGTTTGTCGTCGTAATCATTTTGATGACTTCTATTGTTCCGAAGATTTAAATTAAAGCAAACCACTGTTCAAACACTACTGGAACAAATTCAAATAAATTATATCAAATAATACAGTACTATATAGTTATGTAGACGAAATTGTTTATATTTTATAAACCATTGTGTTACACACAGTTGCTTTTATATAACTTTGGGATTTTATGCGAACGGTTCATTATACTATATTAGTGCAGGTGGAATCAGTGGCGTTAGTGAAGATACCGCAAACAAAATTGTTGTAAGGGTTACACGTACAATTGCAAATCCCGTACTTTACTACCAAGTACGGCAGGTCACGTTGAAATACGTCCTTCACATTCCGGCGCCGTTTAGTAAACAAACTATAGATATCTTTGTTTAACCCACTGCTTTTACGATAACTCTTTCTTTTCGGCACACCACTGCACGGAACTTGCCGCGCATACTTTAGGCCCAGTGATAGTTAACCAGTAAGAATTTGGCGATACCTAACCAACAGGATAAGTTGTATTGAAAGACGCAACAACGCTGTCGGGTAGATTTATTCCAGGGGTTAGTTTGTACCGGCTGACAACTGTCAGAGACTTTTATTGGAACACTGAAAGGCCGGCCCTAAGAAACGAAAACATGTTCAGGGTATCCCAAATGTTAGTAGCAACAGTCAACTACATATATATTTTTTATTTTTTTATTTATTTATTAGTTTTTATTCAGGAGTAGCCATTTTTTAAGTTCTGCTCTATCTAATAACTCCAACCTCCGTTATAAAAAAGTAGTAAATGTGTTGTAGATTTCAATATGTTACTATTTTCGAAGGCTCTTATATGTTAGACTTAATACCTGTCAACGTAATTGTTCTAAATTAAATGTTTACGGTTAATTTTAGCGTGTTACGACCAGCTTTTCCCTAGTTCTTCTAATTTTAAACAAATATATGTTCAATTTCAATTATTTTATTAAATATTGACTCTTCACTAAATGGTATTGTGTTGTATTTCGTTCAAGTAACGCAAAAAACATTTTACATATAACAAGATAATGAAAATGTGAGAAATTATTTTTCCTTTAACCCGCAAACGAAAGTGAACCTTAAATATGGATCCGAAACAAGAAAAAGACACCACTGTTCGATGTAAAACCACAAAGTCGCATGAAACCGACGTTCACCACAACTATGTTTGTGCAAACGGTTTGATACACTTTATAATTATCAGCAATAAACAAGTTAACCTTAACCTCAAATAAATAACAGCTGATTGCCTAACCATCAAATTACGTTTAAGTACGTTAATCAATGCAGCGGCTTGAAGACATATATGTACTTAGTTGCATATGCATTAACTATTTGAATGTTTATTAGCACGTGTAGAATAGAAGAATAAAATCAATAGGTGCATGTCCATTACATTACTGTGTAGCTGTAAAGTAGACCCAAATAAAGTCTATTGGCCGAAACCAGTACAGCCTCTTACATTTTCTTCTTCTGCTACTTGATCTTCAATTATCGTGGTGTAGAAGAATTCGTAAAATAGAAACAATTATAAAAATCTTGCCGTACAATAGTGTAATTATAAATGAGTTTATGCCTCAATTAAGCTTCCTAAAAAAGGGAACACATAGAATTACTTGAACTTCGCAGAAGCCCTAGCGGTAGAAGAAACTTGCAGCTCTAATTACCTTCGGGATCAGCACTAACTTTTCAGTATAAACCACAAAGATAACTAAAACCAGGGGTGTCTCAATTACGGTCGATGCCATGCATGTTTCCGGCCACTTTCCACAAATCAACCAATTTATACAACAGATATATATATATATATATATATATATATATATATATATACACAGGGTGATTCAAAAGATGTGGATCAAACTTAAGGGTGCGATGTGGGATACTACACGAAGCAAAAAATGTAAATAAACCCATGTCTTATTTTCAACCGTTATCTAGTTACAAAGGATTTCTTTGTTTTCATCATTGTTCTATTAAATCAAGTCATAATAGGAAACAAGTCAAACAAATGCTAATTTGACAGAAGATGTTTCAAGCTTGAGTTATTGTTGTTTACTAAGTGTGGTGATGATGGAGCCTTTTTCTGCACGTGAATATGCAGAAAACATTTTGTATATGGCTATTGCAGCGGGATAGCTCGTGCAACTGTGGTAGAATATCGGAGAAGGTATCCTCGCCGGCGCGACACCCTGACCACCGAACATTTGAACAGTTCCACCGCAATTTGAGTGAAACAGGTATGGTTAGACCACCTCATCATGTTGGAAGAAATTACGTGGTCAATAATGTTGGCATTATTGACGCAGTCTAGCAAAAACCATTGACGAGTACTAGAAGAATTAAATTTTGAGAATTTTGAGTGTGACCTTCATATACAAAGTGATTTTTTAAAAAGTCAGTTGCAGCAAGCCTAGAAAAAAAGCTATTCCGTCTGCAGTCAGCTGTAATGAGCTTTGAATGACATTTACCTGTACGTCAAACTGTGTGACAGTTCAGGTAGTTAAAAATTTTGGCCCAACAAAATGTGAAAATGAACAAGTATTTAGTTGCAACTGATTTGTAATTTATTAAGGTAAGTAAATTACAGATTTTTCGTCAAGATTTCTTTCTTTCTGTTACAATTTTCATATTGTCAGATTCTAAAGCTTAATATAGACGGGACAATCCGCGTCCTAGATCTCGCTCTTTCAAAGCAAGCAAGCAAGCAAAGCTTAATATAGACGGGACAATCCCTAGGCTACTGCAATTGACTTTTTAAAAAATCACTTTGTATATATATAGAATATGTGTGGGTTTTCATCGGCCCAGTAGCGACAATTATGGCGATTAACAATCCCGTTTACAAAAAACTAACGCTCATCTGAAAAACAAATGTTAAAAAGCAAATTTGGGTTATTAATGATCCGTTCACTCAAACGCACGCAAAAATCCAAACGTCTATGAAAGTCATCTTCGTTTAATTTTTGGACAAGGTGTCCTTATTAGGATTTTGTTCATTAAATAACTCAGCTGTAATATTAGCGGATCTACTGTTTTCATAATAAAGTTCAATTATTAATATCCTTTCCGCAGTAGAATAAATCATATTGTAACAAAAATAAACAACTACAAAAATAAACAACAACAACAAAAATCAGTGGAGTCGCCTGCGAGATCACCAAATTTAAGCCCTTTAGACTTCTTTCTGTGGGGCCACATAAAAAGTAAAATTTATAGTATTCGGCCAGAATCCTTAAATGATTTGCGTCAACGGATTAACAACGAATGTCGGCAAATTACTCCAAAAATGCTTCAGAACGTCCGAAGCCATTTCAACACAACCTGTACTACTGTATGGGTGCTGGAGGTCAACATTTCGAACATTTAATAAAGTGAAAGTTAAGGTAAATTTTTTTATCTATAAAACATTACTGGTGTAAATTAGGGTAAAAGTGAAAAATCATGAAATACTGGTTTTTGGCGGGTTACTATCTTTAAAAGACATTTTCTCAAAAACTACTGATCCTAATTTGAAAAACTAGGAAGGGTTAAAACGAGAATTTAATACCCTTTCTAATGATGTACCACTCGATCCCCTTGCCCATTTAAAAGTTTAGGGGTGAGGTTGAAGTGACAAGGTTGAAAATAAACCCAAAAAGTTTCCCTCTCAAAACACAAAATTGACGGGTCCGAGCGATTTTTAAAACAATGATAATAAATATGAAAAATCGGGTCTGTTCCGTTGTCATTGGCCCACCCTGTATATTTACCTAACACTCAGTTTATGGATTGTAGGCAGCAAAAGAACAAAATTTATCAGCACTTCTGTGTCAAAATGTACACCATTCCAATTCCTTGTTCAACGAGCTGCACGAAGTGCAACTTTTCTCTTCTTTGGTGTATATCGCTGATATATATTTGGCACAATACTATCAAAGCAACTTTTTTATTAGAAATATAGGCAATGAAGTTTGCAGAGCCTTGGTGATACAAAAAATAAGAAAATTTTGTAGTATTCATTGGTTTACTCAATAAGCCGAGTATAGAATCATTTATCTAAAATACAGCTTTAAAGCTACAAATTACTTATTACAATTTCATTAGTGTTTTTATGAAAATGTGGCGTGACGTTACAACTAGATAACATATTATATTTAGAGTATTTTAAAAATAAACGCAGTGTGGTTGCAAACACCAAAGAATATAGATAGGATCTATCTATATTCTTTGCTAACACATAACCATAGCTTTAGGAACGTACACGATCACCAACAATCTTAAAGAAATCATATAGAAACCAATAGCTTCAGCAATGGTTGCGTAATAACTTAAATTCTGCGAGTTAAGTAAGCATTATTTTAACGTTAACTTAAAAATTTTCGTTTAGTCTACTTCTCAGAGAATTCAGAGAGTCCTGTATTTATGTTCCTGATTCTAAATTTATAAATCCAAAAACACAAAAATGTTTGGTAACCAAGAAAATTTAAAATTGTAGTGTAAAATTACATTCACTTTAATTACATATAATAGTAACATTTTAAGTAGAACACAGCTGGAGCTTTAAATATATTTCACAGAAATAATCTGAACGAAGAGAACGTATAAGCTTTAGGTAAAACCACGATCGTGTCGGCCTGCGCGTGTAATAAACACACAGTTAAAAAAATTTGGCATCTTCTTTCAGTCTCAATTTAAAATATATACTGGATTTAGAATGTACAGCGCCACGTTTAACACCCTATAGTAATTGTACATGGGAGGACGTCATATGTGCATCGCTAGCACATATGACTCCGCATTAGCATAACCATAGCCTTGTAGAAAATATAATAATCTAAGAGGCGTGTACTAAACCTCAGCGTTAATGATCTGCACTGCTTCTACCGTGAGTTCCAAAACTAATTACATAACGGTTGGCCATGGAACAATAAAAGCGTATACCAACTGACGTTTAGACACGGCCTTTCTAGCGCCGTCTAGCGCAAGCGCCAGTACCTAACCGGCAGTGTTATGTTAGGTTAAGTTGCATGGTAAATGTAAATAAATCAATTTTTGAAGAAATGAGTTCTATTATTTCAACTTAGACAATAACAGTAACAACTAAATTACTGCACTATTAAACAAATCATAACAAGTAGGTAATCATTAAAATTGGAAACTATAATATTTTTATTTCACAGGTACAGAAAAATAAACATAAAAAACTAAAGAAGCTGTTCAAAATGACTACCGTTTTCCTGCAGACACATACTTACTCGTCTTTTCATACTATTAAAAGCATTTATAGGAATTTGAGGAGTTATATTGGCACACTTTCCGTAATTCTGTTTTGTAGTTCCTCGATATTATTAATAGGAGTCTTGTATACATTATTTTTCAGATAAGGGAATACAAAGTAATCTTAAATAGTCAAGCCTGGTGATCTAGGTGGAAATTCTGGATTTGAACGTAAACTAATTCTTCGATCGTCAAAAAATTCACGAAGGTAATTAAGGGCCTCTTGAGCAGTGTGGGCCGTCGCGTCAAACTGTTGGAAGTAGCCTTACCGGTATCTCTGAGCAGTAACAGTTTCATGAAAAAATATGGGTCCGATAATACGTCTTCGAGACACAGCAATACAAACACCAACTTGTAACGGGTGAAGGGGAGATTCGCGAAAAGTATGTGGATTTGCAGCACTCCATAATCTCATATTTTGTGAGACTATATACCCCGAAAGAGAGAACCAGGCCACGTCAGAAAAAAACGTTAAATTTAGCAATTCGTCGTTGTTCATTAAATTTTATTGGAACCACTGACAATACAAAATTCTCCTATTGTGATCTGCTGGCAGCAACTCATGTAAAGCAAGAATTTTGTATGGAAACATTTTTTTTGACAAGTTCCTAATGATAAACCAGTCTCTTGCGAAAGTGATGTAATCGGTTGCTCGTCCAAACGTTGACGAACGCGATCAACTGTATTTTGAGTACGAACTCTTGGCCTTCCAGCTCTATCTCTATGAGTAATGCTCCCTGTATCTCGCAATACATGAACACATCTTCTAAGTGCGCTGTAAAAATCTCTTTCAAGGACCGCAATATTTGGAAATTGTTGCCGAAATTCCTCTAAACATGGCACCGCACTGTAAGTCCATTCGCCGTTCTCTCGAACATCATTTCGAAAATATGATTCAATCGTAAATGTTTTGTGTTCTATTGTAAAAATCATTATAATTGTAGCTTAATTGAATTTTCAATGTAAACGTATGACAACAACAACAGTGATGACAGTTAATGAATTTTAAAGCTTGTATTGGACATTACTTTTATTTTCCATGGCCAACCCTTATGTAATTACTTTTTGAACTCACGGTTTTGCCGAAACAAACCCAGTGAACTTATTACTCGTTCTTCATCTGTTACCTAAAAGAAAACCTGCTTTTTCTATTCATTAGTAGATGCTTTTAAAGAAACCTTTCTATTACTTTGTATGTTCATAAGATGCTCCCACATAACCAAAGTTAACCTTGACTGTCCAAAACGTGATCATTTCTTAACCTGGAAAGATGACCTACCCGGGGTAACTTATAGGCATCCTTTGTGCATCCGCAGCGGTTACAAAACTACAGTATCCGTTACGGTCAACTTAAAGTTGAGAAATAGTTATTCTAAATAGTTAACTTTATCACAATCACGAAGGTTAACTTTTAATTAACTTTCAAAGTGCACCTTACAGCTACGTATCTTTAAAGCGACCTATAGTAGTTAATTTTCAGTTACATGCTCAATAACAGGTTTTACAAGTCAATAAAACGATGGCAAATGCTTGCGAAAAAATAATCATTATATTTAGTTGATAATAGTTGCACATGCTGTTGTGAATAACTATATTGCAACTGGGTTTTAAATTACTCAAGTCAATTTAGGTGTTGACCGAATATCTATCTACTTCCCTGCTGTAATTAGAAGAAAAAATATTGACAACTTGAACTTAAATGTAATGTAATTATTGTATATTTCCCATTTTTTCAATGATGTAGTTTCTTACTAAAATGTTAGCCCAAAATACAGTAAATCGTATTACTTGTTTATTGAAGGTATCGCCTAAGATAATTTTTGATATTCCTTTGACATTTTCCTTCGCTAACTTTGCAAAACCCTCCAGTTTCCCTTGAGGTCATCTAACAGTTAATCCACGGAAATTTTCACATCTGAAGTAAAGTTAATTGAGAAAATATAGCGGAAACGATATTTTTTAAATCGTAATATAATAATTCTAATTGTCATTGTATTATACCAAAATATTTTAATAAGTATATTACTGCTAGGCCGTATTTAAGGTTATTAATCAAATATTTTGTTATTGTACAAATTTTTGCATTATATGCTTGTGTAGTGGACGTCACTCCCCAGCTTAGTGTATATACACAACTGTCTTCTCTTCGCACTCTGTCTAGGATTCATTGAACAATAAGTAGGACAGAGTAAGAAGAACTGCCGGACCAGAAAAACAAACGTGTTGACTAGCGCACGTGGTCTTCGTTTGCAAAATATGCGGTTACAGTTTACTAGTAAAATGACATCCTTCTTAATTAGCATTAAGCCAACTATTGTGATAAACTTTTCTTAAGTAAAAGGTGACCGTTAAATGCTTGCAGTATTTGTTCAAATAAATCCACAGCAACTAGCAATAAAGTTGGGGAATATTCTAGTTTCTTGTAGAATCATTTTAGATTTGTCATAGGTACACTTACGTACTTGTCTTTAAAATTTCCAGCAGAACCGAATTTACTTAAAGTATTATGAAAGGGATAAGTGATTGGATTAAAACATTCTATTACTCTTATTTAGTGGGTATTAGGGGTTTTTCTTCGAAAACCGGATAAGTAATAAACGTGGACCGTTGCACAACATGAATTATTTTTTGAACCGTAAGGCCGTAAGGCATGCGCAGTATCTCTCGGGGATCGTTCCTTCCGAGAAGTAGCACTTCGATTTTCAGTTAGTATTCCCAAGTTTAGTGTGTGCATCATATTACGTAATTATTAAGGTAAGTTTATATTTTTTCATTTTTGGCTAAGATTTACGGTTTTTCAATCGAAAAATTGCAGATGTACCACAAGTATTCTAAAGGACATACCTAAGTACCGACTTAGGCAAACCAAAAATGATATTTTTAGTATCCGTGATGGCGCTGTCTCTGTGAAACACGTTGGCAACAAGCCAACGCTTTTATACAAAGTGTTTATTTTATGCTATTAGGTTTTAATTGAATATTAGGATGTGACAAGAGCTGCTAACTCATTTTTTATTTTTTAGGTTAAGCATTTATCAGCTGTTGACGGTACTAGCGTTGGACATGCAACGAGAAGAATCTGGTCCATTATGGTGACAGATACGATCAGTAATGGATTAAGCTGGATCGGTGCCCATCAGAAACTCAAACTGCAGGGATTGATTATAAATCGAATAGTCATTGGTATGTTATACTTTCGTTACTATAACCTCTTATAATTTAATTACATTTACCCTGAATATCTCGTATCTCTTTTTATATTTGACGTAATTTATGCATTTTTGCACTTCATAATCTAGGAGTTATTTGATAACATAATTTATCATATTTTTTAAATTTAAGTTAAGACGTACATTTTTCTAGAACGTTATAAAACCAGGTAAACTATTAAATATTTCTCTGGGAGAAAGTTCATGGGGTTGTTTGAAGCCTTTCTTTATGTAATTTCTCTTAATAATTTTTACCATATTTGTATCAAATCAAAGAAATTTAATAAACAGTTATCGTTTATCATAGCGGAATAAAATATAATTAACATTTTTTGCTATAATGTAACCACCCCGTTTAGTTTCATGATAAGGTATTTTACAATTTAGGAGGGGGGGGAGGATTTATTTAAAGAAGCATATATTACAAAACATTAACACGTTTAAACACTCGAAATGGTTTATTTAATTACCACAAATATAAGGGTTATTGGGTTATTAATACTACAACTTGGAAAAATTATATATATATACATATATGTCGAACAGATAAGTTTTGTTAACAAATTATTGTTTATTTACAGTTGCAGTACGAAAGATTATACCGGGTGCCACGGAACTGGACATTTTGTCCACCACTAAAGTCTGGGTCCGGAAGTCTGCAGAAAGACTCAAGAAGTCTTTATAAAAATTCTGGTATATGATATGTTAATAATTTATTGTATTTAAAATAGTTTTATAATAATAAATAGCAATTTATTGTACACGCATTTTTTATTTACAAATTCTGAAAGAAATTGTACCTTCTTGAAATGCTACAACGGACATTATTTTTGGGTATGCGGAGGAGGTGCCCAAATTACGATTTTCAAGGTTAACTTTTGGACATCTTTTATTGTTAACCAAAAGATGATTTTCAAGGTTAACTTTTGGACATCTTCTATGGTTAACCAAAAGATGACTTTCGAGGTTAGCCTTTGAACATCTTTTATGGTTAACTAAAAGATGACTTTCAAGGTTAGCTTTTGGACATCTTTTATGGTTAACTTTTTACCGACTTTATGGATGCCTTAGAGTTGCCCTATGGTTAACTAATTTGTGACATAGTTAACCTACAGGATATCTTTTGGTTAACTATTGGTGACCTTGTATTTTTGAGAGGTTAACTTTTAGTTATCATTTGGGTAACTTTGGTTATGTGGGCTGTTAATGGATTGTGAGGCACCAAATCCTACTAATACACTGATAAAGTTTTTACGGACTTTTCCTCTAGTAATAAAAAAGTTCTTGTCCGAATAGATGGAATAAACATTTTCCACATCTAATTTTCGAACAATTTTCCCTACATCAATATAATTAACAATATAACACGACTAACTATGTTTAAATTAGTTTTATTTTTACAGCTATTTTATTTCAAATATTAAACAAACTTCCAGAGGTAAATTATCTATTCTACCATTACCAAATATTATCTTTTTTTATATCTCAAACACTTTGTGTATACCTACTTAGTTATGACTAAACAAATAAAGTTAAATATTTAACCAGGCATTTATAATTTAAATGTTAAACCAAGCTTTTTACAACATTCGAGAACTAAAACCGAATTGTATATTTGGACAATTTTCCCTAGACCTTATATTTTCGGTGCATAATATAATTTGCTTGTTTTACGTTTCATGTATCCGACATGACAAACGTACTAAGCGTTTAATACAATTTTCCTAATAGGCCTCTTTCAGGTATAAAGAGTTTCGACGCAAAATAACGTGTCAGTACGTATACCCAAAACATAAGTTATTCAACCGCTTCAACTTCACCTCATATTTCACAAAAATTTTCGCTTGTTCTTACTAACTAAGCAGACGGGGGAAATATCGCGCGAACATTACATTTTGTCGCTATAAAATATTCAAACCCATCGACTAGTCGAAACCTGAAATAATTCCTTTACTCAGCGAATAAGCACGCAGAGTTGCTCTATTAATAGTACCAGCAATTACCCAAAACTTCTAATTATTCTATTTCAGGTCTAGTCAACCTAAGAAAACTTTAAAATTGGGTTAATTTTTGTCACGAGTTTTTGTGTAGCTGTTAAGATAACCTTAAATGTCAAAAAAATCGATAAACAATTAGCTGTGTTTCCGTAACAAATAAAGTCGGAGCTAATGGAACTTTTTCATCAAGTTCATTCTGTAGAAGCGCTTTTAACCTTGTAAGATAAACCGATTGTGAACGCGAAACACCTGACTATATCCGCATAAAATATGCAATATCTTCCTGCATTGATCATTGAAGTTATGAATAGCTCAAAAAATAAGTTAATATAAAGAACACATTGCTCTGCCTCACGTTACATGTAAATAGTTAACATAGCATATCTAGTGTTAGAGTTATTTTTAATATTTGAACAGATGTAGGTACATACCAGATACTTACTATATCTTATTAGATTCCATTATAATACCCAACACAATATTGCAGCACTTCTCGAATAAAGCACTACCATATATAACGTCAACATTTAATGTATGTCTGCGTCTAGGCTATTTCCCTCAAAAATGGAAGTATGCTGAAATAATAATGTTCAACAAGACAGGCAAAGAAAAGAAGAAGCTAGAAAGCTACAGACCAATCAGTCTTCTAACAACATTATCCAAGTTACTAGAGAAAATCATATAGAAACATACAATAGCATACATAGAATCTATATACAGCAGACCTTCCTACTACAACTAATACCATAATCGGTACCTTCGCTGACGATACAGCTATCCTTGCAAGCCACGAAAATCCTGTAACTGCAACTTCCTACCTACAAGACCATCTGAACATAATACAAAACTGGACCAACAAATGGAAAATTAAAATCAATGAATCAAAATCAACACAAGTAACTTTTACCCTGAGAAAAGGTCGATGTCCTCGAGTCACCATCAACGACGCTTCATCACACAATCTTCTGCAGTGCGATATCTAGGGCTACACCTAGACGAAAAACTTAAATGGTGGGAGCACATAACAAAGAAGAGAAAGCAGATAGACCTGAGATTCAAGGAGTAATAATGGCTACTCGGAAGAAGATCACACCTACCACTAGAAGACAAAATTCTACTATATAAAGTGATAATAATATCGATATGGACGTACGGCATCGAATTGTGGGGTTGTGCCAGCAAATCGACTATTTCCATGCTCCAAAGATCCCAATCTAAAATCCTACGTGAACTGACAAACGCTCCCTGGTATGCGTCTACAGGGCAGTATCTTAGGACCGCTCCTGTTTAACATCTTTACATCGGATATGCCTGAAATAACAACTACAGTAGCTACATTCGCGGACGACACGGGCATATTCACACAACACCATGATCTAAGTGAAGCAATTGCCGATCTACAGCTAGCAGTAAGTAAAATCTCCTTGTGGTTATAAAAGTGGAACTTACAAATAAATCCAACAAAGAGTCAGTCGAAAATCTTTGCGTTGAGAAGAATAGCAGATCCTCCTAACATCGTTATAAACGGGAATATAATGGAATGGAATCCGAAGGACTCGGCTATTAAATATCTAGACACACGATTAATCTGGAGCTATAATATTAATCAAAAGCTAACACAGTGCCACAGCAGACTCAAACAGCTTTATCCGTTAATCAACAGAAAATCACATCTAAAACCAGAATGCACAATACTCCTATATAAATCCCTACTTCGACCTCTAGCCTTGTACGCGTCACCGATGTGTAGTAACACGTCCAAATCAAACATCAAAAAACTACAGAAGTTACAGAATAAAGTGCTGCGTATAGCTGTTAATTCTCCTTGGTATGTGAGAAATGTTCAACTACATTACGAATTAGGCGTATCTCCCATCCAAGACTTTATTCTAAAATGTACCAAGAAGTTCATAAAAAACTTAAGTGAGTGTAGTGGCGCTATACACTATATCTGTGTCAAAGAAATATTCACACTAGACTTAAACGGAAACTAACACAAGTGTAGTGGCGCTATACACTATATCTGTGTCAAAGAAATATTCACACTAGACTTAAACGGAAACTAACACAAGACTTGATCATTTCTGAAGAAGAAAGTGATAACACGGCCTATTGCAATAATCTATTGTTATTCTTAAGACACTACAAATAGTCTTTTAATGTTATTTCCAATTATCTGACTTACATGTTATCCATGCTGTATATCACAATCTTATTTTGTTGATCTGGCTATAAACATATACAAAAAAAGATTCCATTATCACGTTCAAAACATCTAATTGATAGCTGTATTTATAAACCCAAATATTTTGGATGGTAACTTATGCAACCAATTTAACTCACCTGCCTATATGTACGCCTACTCATTTAAATACTCATATTTATGATCAGTCAGTATAAGGTGTATTAGTTTTAAAAACAATTTCCTCTGGCACTATGCGCTTGAACTTATAAAAAAGGCAGGAGAACATTGGAAATTAAATTGCAGTAATAAATTTTCAGATTCAAAGCTACTACTGGGTTGAATTTCCAAATCAAATCATAAATTCAATGCGAGTATACAATTCCCGCAGGTTGGTGTCCCACAGCAAACGCCGCAATATAAATACAAAATTAGCATGTCTGAAGTCGAAACCTCGAAGCTTCCAGAGCACTTATTTTTGAAAACATCAGCCTTGTCTAGACGGGGGTCAAAGTACAACGCAAGGTTCATACACGCTCTTCAAGCTGATACTTCCCGATGTCTCCTGAAATTTAGTGAGAGCTTTCGAGGATTAATATCAATCGCTTCGAGGATGCGGTGTAGACTTCTACCTATGTAGTAGTAACGTTATGAGAGCTCAGAGATGTGAATGGGCCGTCAATTTTGAGCAATTTTGGGTTTGTCATTGTCTTTGTGCACCAGGAAAAACGTTTACAGGAAGAGAATAATTAGAATGGAAAACTCGTATGTTCTTATTTATTATGGAAAATTTTTTTTGTTCTAACACATTCCGCATTTACTGGCAGCTTTTTAGTTCTAGCCACGTAGAAACATTTTGAATTGGTATTCCCTCTTGTAATATTCGAATATGAATAGCAAACATTAATAAAACATAGCTAAACCCGTGCATTACTCCCTCTGTTTCGTATAGTAACTTTTAAAAAATCGTTAATGCAGGGTAAATATGATTTTAAAGCACTTCATTCGGCAATGTAACTTTGTTTTATGACCTCTTCCGGTGAACGTCCGGAACTAGGGCGCCCGCTGGCTGTCGTAAAAATACTATAACAAGCACATCATTATCGCCATAAATACAATTATGTTTCTAGCTTTAATTCCAAATGTTATTAAATAATAAATCACTGCATCGCAATAGAAGTTGTGTGCTTTGTAAATCTGTGTAACTGCTAACTAATCGTGTAAATGCCAACAAAGTGTATTCGAAATGGCAAATCGCAGTAGATTGCCTTCCATTAATAAACCGTATAATTTAGAATCTCAGTTTCTTATTTCCATAAAAAACAACACTGGTCCGATGCATAAAAATATACATTTTCACCATATGTGATGAGCACATTTGGTCGGGCTTCTATTAGCAGGGCGTTTGGATTAACGAAGAAGTTGAGGCCTTATATTTTATGTGCTGATTTTTTGGAAATAGCCAATGTTTGCGAAATTTCTGAATCTTTGTTACACAGAACTGCATTCTGCAATATAACATCGTCTTATGGTCTCTTCCAGTGGATGGCAACATTCGCCTCTAGGAGTTCCTACAAAATAATCGAAACTTGGGCCCCCGCTAGCTACCACAAAAATAATATAAAAAGTACATCATTATTGACGTAAATACGACTACGGTCGTTGTATCTCGGTTTAATTTCAAATATTTTTAAAGGATAAATCAGTTGTATCGAGATGGAAGTTGTGTCGTTTGTAGATATGTGTAGCTGCTAACTAATCATATAAATGCTTATTGTTTCCGATAGGATCCCATCTTAACAAAGAGTATTCGGAATGACAGATCGTAGTAGATTGCTTTCGATTAATATACCGTATAGTTTAGAACATAAATGGCATATTTCCATTGAAAAGTG
Organism: Limonius californicus; assembly: GCA_014611495.1. Taxonomy (NCBI): domain Eukaryota; kingdom Metazoa; phylum Arthropoda; class Insecta; order Coleoptera; family Elateridae; genus Limonius; species Limonius californicus. Next base: position 20,489 of record JABXWE010045585.1, read on the forward strand.
CTCTTCCGATACATACATATGCAAATGTGTGCCTTATCTAATGAGTATATTTCGGCCGGCTTTTATTAACACAGGGTTTGGGACAACAAGAAAGCTAAAACGTGTGGAAGTAATAAAGTCTGAGGAGCACTATAAAGAACGTGTGACATTAAATAACTTGGAATACATTTTCTAGAAAGGATCGACAAATGATGATTCCAATTTTTCCTATATAAAAATATAATAAAATCGCTGTTAAGCATATTATTCCAAATGAAATTGTATACGACACAATATAATTGAAAATTCTACATTTATTAAAGCGAGGAAGAGACCGTGTTCAAACAAAAGAAAAAATTAATAAGGGGTTCTGAGCGAGATAAGACATGTCTTAGGTTTATTGAGATTTTTAGTAGTGCAATTTCCGTAATCGTGAAGTTAATGGAATTATTTGAAAGTATAAAATGAGTTTTTGTTTACTCTATTTGTAACAAATTAAATTTAATAGATATATTCTTCCACGAACATTTATCTGGACAACGTTAATTTCCTGCAAAACATTTTACACGCGTTGTTGGAAGAACTAATGTACGACAAAAGCTTTGCTACAAACATAATGGCGTTCCTGCTAGCTGCGGTTGGATTGCTAATAATTCCTTAAATAATGTATCTGGAGAAAATTGGATTGAAAGAGGAGCCTTGCATCAATGGCCACCAAGAAGTTGCTTCCAGATATTTTCCTTTGGGGTACAATTAATGAAATAATATACCCGACTCCGGTACTAAATGAGTAAATAACACTTTACTATTTATATTTTGTTCAATAATCTCAGTTGCTGTAATACATGTATGTTGGATTGCTTCAAGCACATTTATAGGGATAAATTGGGCCTACCCTGTATGTGCCATTTATTACACTTCCTTGAGAACACATATTTTAAAGGTATCCTTTATGGGAATATAATTCCGTTCAGAAACAGTTTTATTCCCTAATTAGTAAAAATTTGAATAAGTGCCATTTTTACGCCATCTTCGGCAAATTGTGTTGTTGGCAGATGAAGAACTCAATGTAAGACAAAATCTTTAGGACAAACATAATGACTGTCCTGCTAACTGCGGTTGAGTTGCTAGTAATTACTTAAATAATGTGTATGGAGTTAATTGGATTGAAAGAGAAGCTGTGCGGACATGACCACCAAGAAGTTGCGTCTAGATGTTTTCCTTCGGGATACAATAAATGAAATAATATACCGGACTCCGGTAGTAAATGAGTAAATATCACTTTACTATTCATATTTTGTTCAATAATCTCAGTTTCCGTAATACACGTATGTTGGGTTGCATCAGGTATATTTATAGGGACAACTTAACTCTCTTACCCTGTATGTGCCATTTATTACACTTCCTTGAGAAATCATATTTTAAACATATCTTTTTATGAGAATTTTATTCCGTTCAAAAACAGTTTTATTCCCTAACTAGTAAAATGAACTGCAGTTGGGTTGCTAGTAATTACTTAAATAATGTATCTGGAGGTAATTGGATTGGAAGAGGAGC
>JABXWE010045586.1:0-11456 GCA_014611495.1 Limonius californicus
ATATTTTTGCCAAGTCAAGGTCTACTAATGTTAAAATAGTTTTGTAACTGTAATTTTGTTAATTTTATATATAAATTAAACCACATGGTATTGGACTAAACAGAAACCTACGGCGTGTATTTAAACAACAAAGAAAGTATCCTCATAATTTGCAAGTATTTTATTATAAATAAAAACATTGGGTTTTCCTATTTTTAGACAAAACTAAAAGTTATTTTCTTATTTAAATGTTAGGTGTTAATAAATAATGCTAATAGTACTCAACCGAATTTGTAGCTCTTGCGATTTACGAGATTTCCATGCAGACGCATAGAAATAATTTTAAAAATAAATAAATCAAAAAATGCAGTTGTACGACTAACCCAGCGAATAGCAAAGTGTTTTTCCAAGAAACCAAGCTGCTTTTTGTGATAAGTATTTCTTATGCTTTGACAAGTTACTTTAAACAAATAATGGCAATTTTTGTTCGATGTTTTTTTATCTCTCTTAAGTAAGACATTGATTATCAGATAAATGCGCTAATAGGGATTATACAATTTCGTATGAACTTGCTTTAAATGTGGTCTATTTTCCTGCAATTTTTAGTGTATTTGCACATTATTATTTAAAGTCATTTTTTTTACATAACAATTGATAATATCTTTGCAAGGTTAAGGCCTACTAATTTTAAGATAGTTTTATAACTGGAATTATGTTAATTTTATAAATTAAATTAAACAACATGGTACTGGACTAAACAGAAACCCGCGGCGTGTATTTAAACAACAAAGAAAGTATCCTAAGAAAGTGTAAGTATTTTCTTATAAATAAAAACATTGAGACTTTTCTATTTTTTAGACAAAACTAAGTCATTTTCTTATTTAAATGTTAAGTATTAATAAGTAATGCTACTAATACTTTGTACTTTCTTGTACCGAATTTGTAGCGCTTACGATTTACGAGATTTCCATGCACACGCATGGTGTTAATAAATAATGCTAATAGTACTCAACCGAATTTGTAGCTCTTGCGATTTACGAAATTTCCATGCAGACGCATAGAAATAATTTTAAAAATAAATAAATTAAAAAATGCAGTTGTACGACTAACGCAGCGATTAGCAAAGTGTTTTTCCAAGAAACCAAGCTGCAACTATATCCGCGATGTTGCCAAGCGTGTAGGATCGCAAGTTGACTGGAAAATATATCTTGCGGTTTTATACACAAAAGGCGCTGCGGCGCTCTCTACAGTGAAGTTAGATGAACTTCTAGAGTATAAAATCGAGCAAAATGGGTACAAACTGAGCTCCGGGCAAAAATTTGAATTTCACCACCCCTTGACCTCTCCTCTTGAATGAGTACGATATACACAGGGATACAAGATGAGATCCAAAATCGGATCTCACCTTAAAAAAGGATCTCCTCTTGTACAGTTTGTAACTCCAAAAGATCTCGACTTGTACCGAAAATAAATATATATATATATTAGAATTTAATACGTTACCGGTATGGAGTTCCATTGGTGTTCGTTCATGTTGATTATTTAGAATATCACAATTTTATTGGTGGTTGTTTTAATATTATATTGATGTTCTTTTTCTAAGAGTAAGATTCATTTCTAATGAATAATCTTACTCTTATTTATCCCCCCCCCCCCCGCTCACGCGAATACGTCGATGATCAACCGAAGTAATTAGTTGTAATTTTTCTGATAAATAATAATATACAATAACATGTTGCTTAACTACATGAATTATTGCGGAACGTTCCTACTTTTCTGTAGTATCTATTTCCCTTCACACGATATAAAATATGTTAATTTGCAAAAAATAAATACAACCTACACTCATCGAAATTAATATATAGTCGACGAGAACACCACTGAAGTTACGTAACGATGTAAACAGCATTTTGAATGGCATTGAAAAACTCCAACAGGGTTATGTACAATACGGAAAGTCGACTCGTGGACACTACTGACATAAAAGTATACGCAGGAACAGAAAATGCTGGTGCAGTAATAATCTTTACTGTAAAGTAGTGAAGACGGAAGAAAAAAGATCGTTTTCTCTCAACTATAATATTGAAGTAGTTAGAATTATATTTGTTTTTGTCAGACATTACAAAAGCGAAAATGAAATAGAAGTTAAGGTAGTTAGAAATGAAATAATAAGTGTACTAGTACGAATTTGCTTTAATCGATTCAAAAGCTAATGTTTTTAGTTATAGTGGCTAGACTAGATTTATGTATATCAAGAATTAGTTGAAATTGTAATAAATCTAAAAGGTTCGACCGCAAGCAAAAAGGGACATATATGATAATACATATAAAACAAAGTCCTTTAATTATACAATTCTAAAATTAGTTATCTTAAATATTAATTCAAATATGAAAAATCATGTATAGTTAATTTGAAATTAAATTATAAAATTAAAATATCTATTTTAACATTACGACGAATGCAGTTATATATGTAGGATATCAAACTGATGTAGTACATAGGAATTTAATATGACGAATTCTAAAAGATTTACATTATTGCCTTTGGAATATTGCATCCAGAATAATTGGAAAAATATAGCATAACATCATAGCATTTTTTTTGGAATATTAAAGCGTATTATTTATTAATAAACATGATTCTGGTAAAGTAGATACGTGACTTCAGATACCGGATTCTGAATTTGCTGTAATAATGTTCAATGTTATTTAAAATATATTATTTTTGTGTTCGTACTAGATCGCAGGAATGTATACAAAACTGCAATTTAGGATTATGAATGGCTTGAGATATGAAAAGTACATAATTGAATACAATACCTCTATTTCACAACATTAAAACTACAGTAGTAATGTTGTAGTAGAATATAACACCAACATGATTAAAAAAGAACGAAATTAATATAATAGCAATAATAGTGCAAATATTATTTATTTTATAAACAATAATGTAAAACTCGTTGGTATATGAACACGATAACGCCATTGCGTTTTCGCAAATCTTTATACCAATGCAATATATGCTTCAGCATCTCCAAATTCTTTATTTGTAATAAATCTACAAATAAACGACTACTTTTTTATCTAAAAAATATTGTCCTTATATTTGGGGTGATTGAAAGTCCTATTAAGTAGAATTCGAGTTTACCAGGGCAGTGTTAGCCACGGAATGATTTTGCAATCTTAGTTTAAGCTTTCCTATCCTCATATTTCTGTTACATGCTGAAAAGGGTCAGAGGGTTGGATGCGGAAACCGACCAGCCCTGATGCTGGTTGTTCTTTGACGGAAAATAAACCAACAATTTATTTCATTTCCTGTCCTACTATGTACCTCGAAAAATAAATAGAATAGAATATTGAAATATATGTGTTACATGTATATGTTTGTAGTTTCAATAACAAATGTAAGTAGTTGTCGTACATCAAATTGTACATCTTTGGCGTGTAGTATTTACGATCCACTTATCCAAATCCAAATAATGAACTACTAATTTAATCTGAAGCTCAAATTATGTTACTAAATTACTGAAAATATTTTGGTAAGAATTCACAAACAAATTTTACACGCCGATGGTTCAGCACATACTTTAAAACTTTCCAAGCACCTCTTGAAGGCGGCATGTTTTTTTTATATAATCTGTATGCAGTTAATTTTGATCAGATATTTGACCGAATATAAATATGTAAAGAACTGAAGCGTTGAATGAAGGAACGTTGGCTTTGCACACTGCCCTGGCACTATTCCAAAGTCATCAGTTTCAACTATTATCTTGCTACAACCAAAGACACTAGCCATCAATTTACAGAATTATCCTCAAATTTTGGCAAATTGTGTTTAGGACACCTTTAGTGAAATTCACCGAATCTTCAATCTATCTAATTCATCTTGGTGTTCCTATTTTAGTTGTAAACGCATGAGAAACGTATAAGAAGAGTATGTTTTTCATATCAGAATGTTGATTGAATCTCTTTGAACCTCGCTCGCACTAAAGTTATATCGAAATAGTCACGTTTCTTACATGTGCTTTTCAAAAGTTTCAAACTTTACCGATAAATTTGTTTCTACTTAGTAGTCTGCGCTGGGATTGCAACGTGACTAAACTACAGTCTGGACATGATAACTTCGGACAACCTTTTAGTCCACAGGATGTTTAGCAGTAGCATCATTTATAAAAAAATATGGTGAATCGAATCTACAACATTAAAAGATTTCTATTTAAACATACTCAACTCAAAGTTTTTTCAACGAAATATTGGATAACGTTGGAAAAATGTAAAGGTAATTTTACTGTATAGAAAGGATAATTATAAAGTAGAGTAATATTAGACTTTCTATTTAGAAAGCCGAATATATTCCAAATCTTCAAAAGTAAAACGTCTAACCTACGATCTAACCGAAACTTTAAGCGTCGTGTTTAATCTTATTTCTGAGCTGATGTGTGACAACTATAATAGAAACGCACGAGGTTTGGTAAACTATTATCTGAATTAACGCTGCAGCACTTAAGTCAGGCTAAATTCAACCAGCATATAATAGTTCACAGTTTTAGCAACGAAGGTGGCAAATGGAAAATCAAGGACTTATTAGCTTCTGCCCAGGACGCTACATATTTCTTGTTTCTGTCAGTCCTCATGGAGCAACAAGTGAATATTAAATTTTGTTCTAAATTAAGGAAAACTCAGACAGATACGACAAATTAAGGGTTGATCCCCGTAAAACAAAAATTCAAGTTTAAATTGTTTTTATTATGTGAGGAAACCTAATTTGGTGCCGGCGTTTTGAGGTCGTCGCCGCTGAGAAATCGGTCTCGGGTCTGACCTTTGCTCGTGATGTCTGGACCAGAAATGCTGCATATTTAACAGGAAATTTCGGCAGCATGTTCATTTTTTGCACGGAGGAAACAAATCTCAGTGTGCAATTTACAGCTGCAGGATTTTCAATCGTAGTATTCATTTTAGCTTTTTATTATACAACTGAATACACTGCCAGAATCATAGTAAAGCGACGTGCGGTTAGCTCATCAACCACTAAAGCATACCCACCAAACCGACTACGCTCCTTATTCGGTTGGAATATTTAAACGGCTCTTAGTTTCCAAATAAGCCTCGTTCTTATTAAATGTTGGGAACTGTTTACAGTGACAACACCTTAAGGTGTACTAATTTGAATATTTTAAACGTTGGACGAAAGAGGTTTAAGAAGACAGTAGAATCGAGCGTCCGTCGATCTCTCAAAATGCAGATTCGAGCGCAAGAGTTCCCTGAAATTGTGGCAGATGAGCGCCGAAATACTCTCGAAGTGAAGACAGATGTATTGAAGATTAAGAAAATGATTCGAAAAATTTTACATGAAGATTTGTTTGATGTTGCATGACAATGTACTTTGCCATTCTGTACTGATTGTGAAGTCATTTCTCATGCAACATGGCGGTGTTGAGGTCAATCACTTCACTCACTTTATTCACCTGACTTTACACTCACTAAAGTGAAAAGTGTTTTCAAAAGAAAATAATTTTAGGACGTTGAAAATACTAACAAAAATGAAAACGCCGAATTGAAATCAGTTTTTTTGGCCTCTCCATTCGAAAAAATTTTTACAATTAAGTGAAAACTTTTAAACAGAAGTAGGTAACGGTGAATAGACCGTAAACGTTATAGGCATCTCCATTAAAATAAGTTTAGAAAGTTTCACGAACGAGAAAATCGGTTTTCTTTCATGGCAGTATTGAGGTTACCAGCTCAGTTTTTGTTGAACAGTTCAACATTATATAAACCTATTTTCGGTGGAATAATTCATAACGAGCAGTTCCATCTAACGGTTGCATTACAGCCATAAATACATTGAATAGAATGCTTTAGTTTATATTGGTTTTTAAATGATCAGCATAAAAATAAGGAAAGAAGTAAAATATTGCTAAACCACATATATTTATTACATTGCGACTTCCTTCATGCCATTTTCGACAGCAAGAAGAATTAGTCGCGATGGGACCAAACCCTGTTACTGAACATATAGAAGAGTATACCTAGTAAAATCGTACAAATAGTTTAAAGACAAATAAAGAGAAGTAAACGTGCGATATACAGAACAATAAGTAGGTCTAACACAGGCAGCTTTGGTAAAATAAAAATAATATTTTAAGAATGGTACACTGACATATCTCAAACATGCAATACATAGGGTGATTAAAAAAAACATACGAACTCGGATAAATTGGTGTAACATTATGTACCTACTATGGTCTGAGCAGTAATCCACAAAAATAAATTAGGGCTACCTGATTTTGCTTTGTATATAATAATTAAATTTTCGGTCTACACCAAAACTTTAGGAAATTATCATTGAGTTCAAGTTCGCCTTTTTATATGGACACCCTCTTATAACGATATATAGCGAACTAAATAATTCTAACATGTGTGATTTTGCCTGTAGATCCAAGGGACGCGGGGTCGAACCTGGCCGAGGTCGGTGACATTTTTCTAGCGGGGAAAAATCTGAAAGTGCGCCTTCTGTCGGATAAGAAGTGAAGCCGTAGGTCCCGTGCAACTGCGTTGGGAGACACGTTAAAAATCACCACTGGAGTTGAAATTACCCCAGATAGGCAAAATTCTTAGTCAGTTAGGGTGTATGAGTACAATGGGCCAAATGTGGCATAAGTTCAAAGAGTTGTTTGGAGAACTGCGTTCTAGATCGCGCTCTTTCAAATCAACAATCAACTTGTGTGACATCAAAATGCAATACAACTTGTAGTATACCTAAACATCGCTTCCGCTCCGCCGTGATATTTAAAGTAAGGTGTACATTATTTTCTGATCTTTCCGTGATTTCTTATAGAAGATAAACTGTACAATAGTATGTTTGCGTACCTAATTACATTTGAATAGCGGCATGTTCCACATTTTTTTGTATCAAATAATTGTTTATTTATTTGGTCGGATTTCGACCACGCCGCTCATGTACAGACAACATATTTTGCATAAAACAGATAATACAGAAAACGATCATATATAATATAGAACTATATCTGGCATTTGTCGACACCGTACAGGCACTATATGAAAATAAGAAAAGTAAAATAAAAATTGGACGAAATTACTCAAGTGAATTTTATAGTGAATAAGTGCCTTCGGCAAGGGTGTTGTACTTCGGCCACTTTGTTTAAAATTTATTTATATCAGGCACTAAAGAAATGGAATAAAAAATGCAATAAAATCGAAATTCAAATTCGACATGATTTTATACATACCCTTTAATTGGACGACCAGAAAAATTGTTGAAAAAGTTGGAGATTGGGGTCTGCAGATAAATATGGCAAACCCACAGTGCATGGTAATTGAAAATGAAGGAAATAAAATCGAACATTGCTCGATCGTATTACAAATGAACTAATAAAGCAAGAGATGGAAGTACATACAACAATATGTGAGATAATAGAACAGAGGAAACTACTACTGTAGGTATGCACGCGAATGATGGAAGAAAACAGATTACCTCTAAAGTTCTGGAAATGGGGACCAAACAGAAGAAAAAAAAGGGAGGCCTAGAATAAAATGGGACGATCATATTAAAAGGGATAAAATAGAAGATACCGTCCACGATAAGAAGAAATGGCGTATAGGATGCGGGAAATGGCAGAGAGATGCTGTATGAAAACCGCATATACAGGGTGTTTAAAAAATACTTTCGGATATTTTACCCACTTCTAGATCTCACCAATACAAACAAAAAAGTCGTAATAAACAAGGGTTTGAAAATCCTCATGATATTATTGATCGAATCATCAACCACGATTTTCAATTAACGTTTGGCTTGGTGTTTTTGGAGACCATATGATAGGACCTCTTTTCTTCCGAATCGTTTGACTGGCCAATTGTATGTTGACTATTTGCGTAATGCGTTGCCACTATTGTTAAAACACGTTCCTGCACATTTTTCAGTCATGGTCAGAAATTTCCTAAAAGAAAATTAGAACGGCAGGTGCATAGGGCGAGGGGGTTCAGTTGTGTGGCCACCTGACCTCAATCCGTTCGAATTTTGTATTTGGGGGTATTTAAAGTCGTTAGTTTATTCAAGTCCTGTGAATTATTTAAAAGAATTGCGAGAACGAATAGAACATGCCTGCCAGACTGTTCGTATGAGTCCGGGAATCTTTGAAGGAATGCGGCCTTCATTTTTACGAAAATGCGAAGGATATGTACAAATAGAAGGAGGACATGTACAACATCTACTGTAATTATTTGTAATTAAAATGTTTCATTTACACGGCTATATGTGTTAATGGGTGGGGAACTTATTGAAATAACAAGCAATATTTATTTTTTTAAGAAATTTCCATATCTCGAACACGGTTGATTTTTGAACCCATGTTTATTAGGACTTTTTTGTTTGTATTGATGAGATATATAAGTAAGTTAAATATCTGAACGTATATTTTAAACACCCTTTATATATAATTGTTTAAATTTACGTTTATCATTTAATAGTAGGTTTTTTAATAATCTTATAGTATACCATTACATAATGTTAGGGCATATTTACTCAACATTTATAATTATTGTTTGCAATAAGTTTTAACTGTAATAAACTCATTAATGTCCATAGGCCTCATAATGGGATAAGGTAGATATGTCGTTGAATAAAACCACAGTCAATTTCCACAAAATAGATTTAATCTTGTTTCAATGTGTTAACGTTTTCCGGCGGACGGTGTTCTTACTTGACATTTTATTCCGTTTTAATGCAGTCCCAAAGTTTGGGTTTTCTTAAATTCAAATTTAAAATAATGTTAATCATCATGAGTTGAGTTAAATTTTAATAATATTTATTTTCGGCGTCGCCTTGAAATGTTTAGTTTCTCAGTTATGAATTGTAATATTTAGTTTATTCGTTCTTGTTTAAATATTTTTCCTACGCAATAGTTTTGATCTTTTAATTTTGTAATTTTGCTGGTTCCTCGTACTAGTCTGATGATGATCCCAAGTGGGCATCGAAAACGTTAACACATTTTATACCTTTGAAACAAGATTAAATCTATTTTGTTGTAATTGACTGTGGTTTTACTCAACGACATATTTTAACTCTAAGTTAAGTGCATATACTCTTCTGTTCTTACAATAAGTTATAATGGAGTAGTGTGATTTTAAATTCTTTCTTATTACTAAATGTTTTTTCTAGCCACGCCTCGTTTAGTCAACAAACAAGTTTTTCCAGGCTTTGAGATATTGAGTTTCTTAAATTTGAATTATTATATTGCTGCCAATTTAGATATGAATTAATCCGTCTATGGCCACTGCTGCTGAAAAGTAAATTAAAATCCTGAAGAAGGGTTATTTCGTAATAGATACCACTGCGAGGATGTGGTTTTGAGATTAGATTGGAACAAATGGTGGAAGATTATATGCTTTTATGTGCTGAGGACTGAAAAGCGGAATACATTTGTGTAACCCTTCATCGCCACAAAATGAGTATTACTGATTCATGGAAAATCCAAGGCACTACAGGGAAATGAGGCTGCATATTAGATTTGGCTCAAATACTGCTATGAAATTAAACGCCTATGGTTTTATTACGTTTTTACAAACATGTAGGTACGGCGTAGGCTATCGAGATTTGTTTTGTACTCAAAATGAAATACCACTTTCATTTCTGCTGTAAATTAGTTTTTGGTGTTATAGGTGGTTAAAACTAATGTTAATGTAATTTAGTATAATATGTAATTGTTAATTACTACGTGCATTCTAGCATGTATAAGCAGCAATAATGTTTTTCTTAGATTACAAATTGAATTTGCTATATGTAATATTAGCTATCGCTGGGTAAGAAAATTATGAATTATTTATTGTTATTGTTAATTTAGTTAACCAAGTTAGAACGAAAACACATTATAAACAATAACAATGGACAATTTAGCAGTTACATTAGCTAGTACTAATTGATACTTTTGTTTTCTGTTTTGTATTAGCATGAACTATATTCCATCCATATTTCCGAGATATTATGCATATTTCGCCTGCTAAGGTACTGTAAAATGAAGGAACTATATGCAGCTGTCATAAAAACCTTTAATACCCGGCGTTGTTGTGCAGAAGCACGACTCCGGAGATCAGTGCAATACTCGCTTTTTATTCTGAATCGCCCTTCTCAAGTTTCTTAAGGTCTGGCCATACACATCTGCATTAATTGCAGATAACTAAACGCCCCTCTTGTTCCGAAAAACAGTAGCCATAAGCTTTCGAATTTCGAACGTTTCTTTGATCTTTTTGGCTTTGAGGGAACTCGCATGCTTCCACTGTATTGATTGTTGCTTGATATCAGCATTTCTGTATGAAATCCAAGTCTCTCTGCTAGTTACAATGTAATTGTCATCAGTTTCGTAGCGTTGCAGGAAGGTCAGTGAAGAGGCCATTCACTGGTTTTTGTAAACATGTCAACATCTCCCACAACGTTTGTGGTACTGTGGCCTATTCCTGATATTTTAATAGGTGATACGAGGGGGTATTGATATCTAGTTAGCCTGGAAAGTTTCTAGTAAAGAAAAGTGTATATGATTCCTATGGTTACAACTATGATGTTTTATAAATAAGTTATCAAAGTTTGACATCCATAAGTTGAACGGTGATCAAACTGTGGATTTTTGAAAACAGCATGTCTGAGAAAAGATAGAGTTTGAAACAATCGAATTTCGGTCAGTTATTAAGTATTTATTTTTGAAACGGTTATCGGGCAAGCAATTTTTGCTGACGAAGCCGTTGAGGACTGGTTTGTAAACCAAGACAAACATTTTTTTTAAATGGCTTATAATTACTTTATGGACGTTCTGCTAAATGCATAAGTCTTAAAGGAGATTCTGTTGAATAAATAAAATTTTGTTTTGAAATATTGTGGCGTTTTATGTGGTAGGCTAAGTACTTGTCAATACCCCCCCGTATTTTAGGAAAGTTTTCCGAGATTTCGTAAATCGTGAAATACGAGTTTTCTTGTTCACTATTTCCACAAGGTTTTCGTTGACAAGAACAAGTCTCCCTCTTCATTTCTCATTGCGCACGTTTGTTTGGAAATTTATAAAATTCCTACACCAGTGTCTGACCTTTCGTTCACTCATGATGCCTGGATCATAAACCTCACATATTTAACGCCTAATTTTGGGATCGCTTTCGGATTTGCATGGAGAAAACGACGTGCACTTCACTCTTGATTGTCAATCGTAGTGTTCATTATAGCGCTTTATCGTACAACTAAATATACTGATAGAGCCACTTGCCACTGTAAAGTGACGTGCGGTTAGCTCATCAACCACTAAATCACCCTCACAATGCACCAAATTGACTACGATCCCCATTCGACGGGAATATTTACTCGGTCTTTAGTTTAATTTAGAATAAGCCCCGCATCTGGGCAATAAATAAGTTTGAGACATATGTTTTTATGAACTTTTTCTCTTTTGACCAAGAGTACATGTTCCTAGGATAATGTCAGA